>PISX010004600.1:0-118965 GCA_004024625.1 Mellivora capensis
TGAGAGGACCATGTGGTTCTTCTCTCTTTTCTTATTGATTTGTTCTATCACATTGATTGACTTGCGAATGTTGAACCACCCTTGTAAGCCAGGGATGAATCCCACCTGGTCATGGTGGATGATCTTTTTAATGTGCTGTTGGATCCTGTTTGCTAGGATCTTGTTGAGAATCTTAGCATCCATATTCATCAGTGATATTTAGGTCAGTTGCAGTGTGTTCTGTGTTCATATGCCTGTTTTTAAATGTTGTACATGTTATTATAAGAGACTTTAATTACAGTGAAATTTCAAACCAGAAAACTCTTAGAAAACTAATGAAATAAGAAAAAATCAGGATAGCAGTAAATAAGACAATTTTGAAACAGTTTATTTGGCAAAATTTGAAGTGGAGAGCAAAAGCAAATATATTAAGCCTGCTTAAATAAGATGATTGGCTAAATTTTATCACCCTTGAGACTCTGGAATCAAAAAGATATATATTTTTTTCTTTTTTTTCTCTCTCTTCTCTACAGTAAACTTGCAATGCTCCAACTGATGTTAGAAACCCACACAAATTTGAGAAGGGAGGCCTGCTAAACCAAAAGTGAATTAGTATTGCCTCTTTCCCCCATAAAAACCTCTTCTTTCAGAGCACAAACCTAATACTTCATTTGTTTATAGTAAAACAATAAAAATTGATACTTGATAAACAGAAAATGTACATACGCATGTGTTCTGCCTACTTTCTTTTTTTTTTAATATTTTATTTATTTATTTGACAGAGATCACAAGTAAGCGGAGAGGCAGGCAGAGAGAGAGAGAGAGGAGGAGGAGGAGGAAGCAGGCTCCCCGCTGAGCAGAGAGCCTGATGCGGGGCTCGATCCCAGGATTCTGGGATCATGACCTGAGCTGAAGGCAGAGGCTTAACCCACTGAGCCACCCAGGTGCCCCTGTTCTGCCTACTTTCATTTAACGATGTAAGTCTCCCAGACTTGGCTTTTTGCTAGCTACTGAGTCTATCAGCCAGATCTTTAGAAAGCTAAAAAGCATATTCTTGATTTTTTTTGTTTTTATTTTATTTTATTATTTTTTTATTATGTTCAGTTAGCCAACATCATTACTTTTTTTTTCATTTTTTTTTATTTCTTTTCAGCGTAACAGAGTTCATAGTTTTACACCACACCCAGTGCTATTCTTGATTTTTAATAGGCATGACATGTGTTAATACAAAGTTCAAAATGTATAAAGGGGTACCCAGTGGAAACCAAGTCCTGTTCCTGTGCCACAGAACCAGCTTCCCTCCCCAGGGTAATCACACTGACCCTCTTCTGTCATCTCTCCAGAGAGAGCTCTCTACATACTTACATGTGTGTTATGTACTTATACACGTGATGGCATGCTGTATATATTGTTAAGGACTTCCCTCTTTTCATTTAGCAATAAAATGTGGCAGATGGTTCATGTTAGTACATATGGCACTGCCTCACCCTTTTTTACTGTGTGGATGTATTACAATTTATTTGACTGGTTCCCTGTCAACAGCCATTAAGGTGGTTTTCAGTGTTTGCTACTAAAGAATGCTTAGCAGAGTGGTCCAAATTCATCATTTTACAGTTCTGGGAGTCTATAGAAGAGATCCTGGAAGTAGAGTTGCCGGTCAGTAGGGGTCTTTGATAATGCCACACTCTGCTCCATAAAACCTAGACGCGTGCACTCCCTCTGACAGTGTCTGAGGGGCCTCTCTTGGCACATACTGTATTGGGAAAGGTGTTTGTCCACTCCAATCAAATAGGCTTAAAAATAACATTAAGAGTGAGAGTGAGCATATTTTGTTTCGAATTGTTTGTATTCATTTTTCTGTGAACACTCGTTTAAATCCTGTTTCCGTTTTTCTTTTTACTTGTGGCTCTGTGTGTACATATAAGGAAATTAGTCATTTTTCTGTATTGCAAATTGTAACTACTGTTTTTCAGTTTATCATTGTCTTTGGACTTGCTAATAGCACTTTTTATGGCTTATAAAAATTTTTATATTCAAGTATATCAATATTTTCCTTTGTGGCTTCTAAATTTGTATCACATTAAGGGGCTTTTGTTTCCTTAGAAATCTACCATGGTTTCTTGTCATTTTACTGCTTTTTCTTTCTCTCTCTCTCTCTCTTTTTTTTTTTTTTTTTCTTTTTTGTTGGGAGTATTGTTCCATTTGGAATTTATCTGTGTCAGGTATGAGATAGAGATTTCACTTTCCTTTCCCTTAGCTCCCTGTCCAGATGTCCCTACTCCCCTGGTTGAATGGGAGATCTTTTCCCCACCAGCTCAAAATCCACCTTTATCATATGTCAAATTCCCTTATGTATTTTAGTTTATTTGCATTGATCTTCATGTCTGCTCATGTGTTAGTACCACACAGGTGATTTAATTGCTGTAGCTTTATACAAAATCTTAAAATCTAAATAGCAACTTTGTCTCTGTTAACACTCTTCCTTTTCAGAAGTACCCCAGCTACTCTCAGCTTATTCTTTTTTCCAAATGAACTTTAGTATCAGCTTTTCTGGTACAAAAGCAAAATCCTATTAGTAATCTTACTGAGATCATATTAAATTCATTATTTAACTTTGAATTTGCTTCTTTATGGAGCTAAACATAATAAGCCTTTCCCTGCTCAGATATTTCCTGTTTCTTGATAATGTTTTTAGTTTCCTTATGTGGAAATCACAGCCCTCTTGAAATTTATTCCTAAACTTTTTAATATTTTCATTGCTACAACAGATGGAATCATTCCTTCCTCGATGTCCTCTACCTAGTATTATTTGTATGTAAAGCAGTCAGTTTCTGTTAATTTCCACCTTACCACTGGGTCATTTTTTCTTCTTATGTGTAGCTTTTCCGTGGAATTGTTTTGTGTTTTCCAGGTAAATGAATGTGTGATCTATAAATAATGATCATTTTACTGATAGAAAGCTATTAATTCTCATTTTGCCTTAACTGAAGTAGCCTCATGACTTTTAGAACATATACCCAAGCATTCTCTCTGGCAAGAAAGAGGGGGTTTTCTGAGACGGCAGACCTATGTCTCCCATGTGACCAACAGGAACCCCTCCACTGCTTACACTTAATTAATTCTACCTGTGCTTTTATTGTGATTTTGATTAGTTCCTTACTTACTGAAAGAAATTACAATAATTCATTTCTCATATTTGTTTAGTAGTAAAGAACATGGAATAAGACGTGGTCACAGCTTCAATAATTTAAACTTTGATTTTATTGGTGTCCTTACAGATTCTGTTTAACATTCAAAGAGAAAAAATTGTTTAAGTTGCCAAAGTTTAAAATTACCCAGTTAAAAATGTATGGAGTGTTATTTTAATACTGAGCCTGTTCTACTGTCGTTTCATTATCTGAAAACTGGCAATCTTTTAAGGAACCAAATTGTTTCTTTTCTTTGTAACTGTTGTCCTGGTGGTCTCCAGTGTCAGAATTCTCATAGGTCTCATCTGCACAGACATTGCCCGCCCACTAGCAGGCATGCAAGCCGCTTCAGATTCTTTCTTGCGAGAGGATTGATCATCTTAGTTTTACTGTGGTTAAATTTAACATAGGGTGAGGAAGCCATGTAAGAAGTTATGGATAGAATCTTAGCTCAGAAACCAGTTTTTGTGCAGGCACTGCCAAATCATTTAACCTCTCTACTTTGAAATTTTCAGTTTTTTGAATGTAAATATCATTAGTCAATAAATGACATTTAATAGTAACATAACTCTTTTTTAAAATATTTATTTATTCAAGAGAGGGAGAATGAGCAGGGTGGGAGGGGCAGAGGGAGAGGGAGAAGCAAACTCCACGCTGAGCAGGGAACCCTACACAGGATCATGACCTGAGCCAAAGGCAGACACTTAACCACCTGAGCCACCCAGGCACCCCTAATATTAGCAAAATTATTAGTAGACAGTCAACTTCTTGTATCTGTAATCATACTATTATAGGAACTCAGGGTTCTTGTCTCACGGAGTCGAAGAGTGAATCTTGTAGACAAAGGAGAGTGAGCAAAGCTATAGGGTTTATTAAGCAAGGATCCAGAAAAAGCTCTCAGAAGTGAGAGGGGTCCCAAATGGGTTGCCACTGAGGGCTTTTAGTGGCAGTCTTTTATTGAGAACTGACCGGAAATCTCATGGCCTTGAGTATCTTATGCTGTCTTGGTTTGAGCATGAACTATGGATAATACCCTTAATGACTTAATTCTTTGAGGTGTGGCCATTTTTTAGAATATAGTGTAGCCGCCAAAGAAAAATACTCCCTAACATTCAAGGCTACATGGTCTGTTTCCTTACCTCTTGTTCACGCTGGCTTTGCGCTTCTGCCTGCCAGGAATAGTTTTAGAGCCCAGCCAGGGGCCCTTTATCTCCCCCTGCCTATTCTTTAATGCTTTTCTTATTCAGTCCTCTGTAGTTGTTATTATGGGTCCTCATTAAAGAGCCCTTTGCATTGATACTGTTATTCACTGTGGTTTTCTGATCCCAATATGGCATTTTAGCTGTGGAAACTGGGTAGGTTTTCATGTTCCTTTGGCAGATTGAAGGAGCAGCTGGGATAGAACCCACAACCTTAGGTTTTTCATAAGCTGCTGCCTCTAGAAGACCATAAATCCATCAGACCACCTCCCTGCAGTTTGTCTACCACTTTCTCAAAAAGCAAAGGATTAACACTTACCTCTTGCAAATGTCATCATAAATGGGAAATGGCACATAATGTAAGTCAAGTAGACCTAGCGATAAGACACTGGCATCAAAATCTCCTTGAAAGCTTGTAAAATATTTTAATTAAGCAAAGTGACTCTATTTGAAATAATAGTCAATGGGGCCAATGACCGCACTTTCCTTTAAATTATATATACAACATCTTTTTCTTTCCTCTAATCTGCATTTGATTAAAGACTAGATAAAAGTGAGTAAGACTGGGAAAAAGTCCATTGCAGAAAGAGCCAATAGAAGGAAAAAGCCACATGAAAGAGGTCAGTAAGAGTGTGATGAATCTATGCACTTCCTAAATTCTTGTTTATCTGCAGCTGATATAATGTAAGTGATGCTATGTGACCAACAGCTGTTATCCTACCAGATATCAGAGCAGTGACAGGCAGAATACGCACCAACACAGCGAAACATGGAGTAGGGATCTGGGAACTAAAGAGCAATATGGAACTACACAGAGTAACAGATTTGTGAAAGTAAAAGGGAGTGAATTTCAGAAACAGCAAAAACTGGAGCTTACTCATCCACGAATGGGCTAACCTGACACCAACAGCCTGGAAAGATCCAGACTTATCTTTGGGTTATGGTTCATTTTGAAAGATCAGATGAAGCTTGGGTTTCATTGGATAGGTGAGGACTATGGGGTGAGAGATAGGAAAGTGCATGCTCTATCTGAATTTAGAGACCCCCCCAGAGGCAATGGGTACACTCTTCTCAATCTAGGAGCGGTGGCTTATAAAGTATATGCTTGTCACATTTACCTGGAAGATAAATGCTGTAGATAGCCAGTGGATGCTTAGCTAAGTATTCTGGAATGTTCTGGAATGTCTTTTTCTTTTTTCAGGATTTTGTGGCCACCAGAGCCAAACCAGAATCCTTGCTTTCTAATGCCCTCCATGTTGCTGAGGCATTTTGGGGATCCTATGTAAATATGATCACCCTGAGGAAGAGAAGTGGTATTGATGGGCATTCATGAGTAAGCAGGGAAAAGAAAAGAACCTGCTTTGAAGAGGGGAATAGAAATTATTTTTAAACACCCTCTGTGACTATTTAGCTAAATGCGGGAGGCGTACTGAACTTTATTTTCAAGTATGTGACCTTTTCACAATCATAAACTGCATACTGGAATGTGCCAAAATGTGCAGTAGTTTTAATTAGCCACCCTATTGTGTAAAACCACCAACCAAACTGAATATGAGGTGTTTTTTTTTTAATGCCCATTGATTTGAGTAATTAGAAAAAAGGAATCATTGTAAGCAACATTCTTCAGTTGAGTTTGTCTTGGCCTTTTTAATTTTAACTAGAGTAGGACCAAAAAAAAGTAAATTACACTATCTGGTTACATTTATTAGTTCAGAAAAATGAATATGGCCAGCACTAATTAATTAGCAGAGGGACTGTTTCTGTGATGGCATCTTCAGCTAGCACACCTTAGAGGGGGAAAGGTAGGTGGTTGTGTTATTTTGTTTCTGTCGGTTCTAGCAAGGCAGTATCCTTGAATATATTAGCAAATAACAATGACAGATTCATTTTGTATTTTGTGCCCTGATAAACCATTTATGTAAATGTAAATGCTGTATTTGTAATATAAAAATAGCTGGAAATTGCCATCTTCTGAATTGCCATCTTCTGAAACCAGAGAGATGGCAAGAGAGGAGAAGTTAGGAACGCCCAACTGCACGGAGATTATTAACTCTTTTTTAAAAATGGATGGTAATACTCTCATTTCATTGAATTCCAATAGATGTCCATCTAGCCTTCAAAATAAATAATTACAGTGGTCATGAACATTGCAAAGAGTACGGTCAGATAAGAAACCATAAGACATTCTAAATCTTAGGAAACAAACTGACAGTTGCTGAAGGGTTGCTGGGGGGCAGGGGGATAGGAGGATGGGGTAATTGGTGATGGACATTGGGGAGGCCATGTGTTGTAATGAGCACTGAGCATTATATGACTGATGAATCACAGATCTGAAACAAATAATACATTATTATATGTTAGTTAATTGAATTTAAATTTAAAACAATATTTTAAAAAGAAATGAGGAACTTGCAAGAGAATTGTAACAATGATAATTTTATATAAATGAGAAATTGAGAGTTTCTCATTGTAAATCTGTGGTATGCAAAAATGCCAATACAACAAAAAGTAGAAATAGAAACTATTAAGAAAATGTTATTTATGGATAACTTTTTGGAGATATGTCTATTGCATAAAGTGGGGTATATTTATTTTTAATCTCAATGTGAATTTTTCCAATATGGGAACTGTGATATAAATAAGCCACACTCGTAGATTTTTTAAACAAGACCAACAGACTTGTTTTTTAAAAAGTGTGGTCACTATGTATTTTCATTGGCATTGTGCAGGAATAGAAAGCATATTGGGTTCAAATCATTAGTCTGCCCCTTTTAAACTTGGGCAAGTTTCTTAACTTCTCTGAGCCTTAAGTTTTACTTGGAAAGTAAGGGATAATGATACTCCCCAATGTGACTGAGGACCAGTGAGATGATGTGGGTGAAGTACAGCCCAGCACTAGGCAAATTGTTTGTTATTATCCTTCTTTATGAAAATGGCTTTTAGTTAAAATTATTTTAAACACTCTTCCAAGGACTTTCAGTAGATTACGACCCCCTCCTTCTCCCATCCCCGCCTCTTATTTAAGTGTTTCCCACAATACCTTGCATGATGCTTGGCAAAAGGTGGTACTTAATAAATGCTGGTAGTGAGTTGAGCCATTTAATACTAATTAATTTACTTTTTCCTTGTTTAAAGTATATGTGAAGTAGAGGCTAAATCTTTCTGTAAGAAATCAGCCATTTCCATGCCATCAGCCTGCATTTTTCCACCGGAATCTTCTGCACTCTATCAAAAGTAAAATGAAGCTGACACCTTCTGTAGATTTTTTTCTTTTCCATTTGAGGTTGAAGGACTATAAAAAAAAAATAGAGCTTCCTTTTATCTTTCTGCAAATCTTGAATCAGTGCACTCGAATGCAAAGACCATTTTCCACTTTTCCCATTTTTTCCAGTTTTTATTGTCATCCCTGAAGCTAATCAGAGCACCTGTTCCAGTGTATGCTCTCACACAGAAGTCAGTATGTCTAGCCACAAAAGTGATTCTTTTAGATTCTTAGTATAGCCACAGCTTTAACAGGGAGAGGAGAGCGCCCAGGAGAGTGACCTTACATCCCTCGAGCCCTGACCACCCCCAGGCTCACCCTGGAAGGGGTTAGCCCCTATAATCTCACTGAATCCTCACCAGCATCCCAGGTGCCCTGGTTCTGTCGAGGAGTAACCAGAAACCAGGGGACTGGGAAGTTGAGGCATGGTCACCAGGTTGGAAATGAGGGTGACAAGAATCACACAGGGCGGAATGACTCAGGAGTCACTGTTGTACATGGCTGCCTGTGGGGAGTGACAGCTGTGCCCTCCAGACAGAACACACACATGTTCAGTGATACACATGGAATTAGGTGAAGTGAAGAACAGTAGAACATTGTGAAATGTACAAACTCTGGGTCTGACTCTGAGCTTGGTGTAGCATTGTGACCCTCGGCCAGACTACTTCATCTCCTGGTCCTTCATTTCTGCAAAGCAACAAAAGATGATAGTGCCTACCCTCCAGTGATGGTGTTGGGCTTCCGTGTGATAATTCATACGACGCGGGAAGCATAGGGCATGGCACACAGACGGACAATGAGGTTGTAAAGATAGATTTTTAAAGAGCTTGTGAGCAATGATCAAGAGTTTCAGCTGTCATCTGTTGTCAGTAGGCAACATTGGAAGTTTATAAACTTGTCCAGGAGGCACATGATCAGACCTGTGTTTTGGAATGAAGAGTTTGAAGGCATCACAGAGGATTAATGGGTGAGAGACCAGCAGCATTGGGCATGTGGTCAGAGGCTTTCCTGTGATCCAGGTAGGAGAGAGTGAAGCTTTGAAATAGGACAGCGCAGCAGAAATGGGTGAGCGGACCCCTAGACACGGTAGAGGATGACTTGAAGGGGTTGAGTTCAGGTTAATAGAGGGGAAAGGAAATAGAGTAGTTACATATGACCTTGAGGGCTCTAGTAACCCAATGTTACGTGGCTGTGATGTTATTCACCAAAAACAGGGAATATTAAATGAAAAATAGATTTTATGGTGAAAATAGTAAGGCTAGTTTGGGACATGCTGAATTTTAGGTATCCTACCAAAAATGTCCTGAGAGAAAATGTCTATCAGAAATTGGCTTGGGTTCAGAAGTTACATCTGATTTGGACCAACATTTGGGAATTATAGAGGGGATGTCAGAGGTAAACCAGGGAATAAATGACTACCAGTTCTACTGATTCCTCATTAGCAAAATAACTGCCATGGTGGGGCTTCTAGGGGGCGCTCAGTAAATCTTTGTGGCAGGAAGGCAGGAGGTTAGTAAGTAGGAAGGGAATGGCTTCAGAGAGAGGGTAGAGCTCAAAGAAAGGGCCAAGGAGAGCAGAGGAAAGTGGGGTAGGGAGGGAGAGCCAACAGAAGAGGCTGAGAAACAGAATTTACAGGAGAACCGGGGACATGATCTCCTTCCTAGCCATTTGTCTGTATTGAATAAGATTTTACCGATACCCTAAAGCTGAGTTTGCCCTTTGTTCACGACTCAGAAGTAGTCTGAATACTGCTATTTAGTCACTTCAGTGCAGGGAGCGCCATGAAAGGCAGGATCTCCTCCACTGGAGAGCAGCTCCTGCTCTAGGCAACAAAAGGGAACAGGCACTGTAAGGACAGACTGTGTCTTTGAAAATAGTGACTCATGGTCCTAGCTCTTTGTCTCCTTCAGTCTCTTTTTCCATTGTCCCTTTCTGATTTGTTCAGCGTCATTCTCACCTGTGGATAGATCTGTTGGCAGCATCTCCCACAGCTACATGGAAATACACTGAATATAAGAAACGAACTCGAGTTTCACCATGCTCTGGATTTCAATGAGACTTGGGTTCCAGACGTGCCTTTGCCACCAAGGAGCTCCTCGGCCCACGGCAGGCTAGCATCCACGGTTCTCAGGGCCCTGGCACTGCCCCTCCTCGAGGTGAATGCTGGTGGCCTCCTTGAAAAATCCTTCTTGAAACCTTCTTGAAAAATCCCACTCTGGCATCCAAGATATCACACCATCCTGGACTTTCTTCACTTGGCCTCCCCTTTCTCCGGGTTCTTTGCTGCCTCTTTTCTCCCTATTTGCCTTTAAATGTGGTTCCATGGAGCTCTGTTCTCCACCAGTCTCTGAGTAATCTCATTCAATCTCAGGGCTGGTAACTTCCCAAGTTCTGTCTCCAGCTCCTGTCCCACTCATGACCTCCACCCGCTTAATGACACGTCTGCTCCAGACGAAGGAAGCCCGCCCACAAATAAACTCAGTATCTTCTCCTCCACACCTAAAAATGGCTCCACTATCTATCCAATTGCCCAAGACATAAACCTAGGATCTCCCTTGTCTTCTCTCGTTCACTAATCACATATATCCAGCTAGAAACCATATCATTGCTTCTGCACTCAGAGTCTTCCCTCCACGCACACTGGCGCTGTCCTGGGCCAGCCACTGGCTTCTCAGCTCCACTACCAGACTGTGTCTTCTTACCTGGTCTTCCTGCCTCTCTGCTTATGCCCCCATATTTCATTCTCTCCTTTGTCATTAAAATGACTTTCAAGTCCAATCATGTCACTTAGTGCTTAAAGCCCTTTCACAACCTTTCTAGTGACCCCAGAATAATAAGCTTTCAAGTCCCTTCATGGTCTGGTCCTTGCTCACATCTCCAGCCTCCCTTTCATTTTTCTTCTCACCTCTTTTCCCTTTGCATATACTGTTTCCTCTTCCCAGAACCTTTTCCTCCTTCTCACCTCCACCCAATGCTGGCTAAATAGGAATCGACACTGTCACCTCAACCTACCCATCTTCCCTCTTTAGTCTCTGTCACCACCAGCTCCCCCCCACCCCCTCCCCCTAGCAGGATGTGGAGTCCTGCTCTTTAATCTCATAAACCCTACAATCCCTATACCTCTCCCAGCATGGCATTTATAGTGCTTTTATTTTATTTTATTTTATTTTATTTTAGAGAGAGAGCGTGAGTGGAGGTTGGAGGGGCAGAGGGAGAATCCCAAGCAGGCTCCATGCTCTGTGTGAAACCTGACATGGGGCTCGATCCCACAATCCTGAGATTGTTACCCGAGACAAATCAGGAGTTGGACACTTAGCCGACTAAGTCACCCAGGAACCCCATTACGCTCTATTTTAACTGCTTGTTTAACTTCCCATTATCCTAGAATGTGAGCTCTGCGCGGCAGGGACTCTGTCCGTCTTGTCCATTCCTCTGCCTGCAGTCCTAACTTAGTTCACAGCACACAGTAGGCATTCGGGAGATCTGCATCTTGCCTTCAAGGAACTCATCTTCTTGTAAAGAAGCAAAAATTATAGATAAGTATCACATAATAGGCACAGAAATAGAAACACATATACCATCCAAATTAGCACAGAAAAAAAAATGGCTTACTTCATCGGGAAGACTTGAGTTGATCTTTAGGGAAAGTAGAAGGAGCCGGCAGAAGGTGTTCCTGCCCTGGACTTAGCTCTGCCACTAATTATTAGCCTTTTTATCTAGGGGAAATTACTTGTCATCTGGGAACCCCAATTTCCTTCTCTAGAAAAGTGAAGATAAGAAGACTGCTGCACAGAACTGGAGGATTATGTGGAGGGATTTAAATGACACATACAAAGCGTGGCACTAAGTAGGTGCTCAAGAAATCGTAGCTGTTTTAAAATTTGAATGGACTTGAGTTTATTTATTCCAGGTGGCTTGAATGAATGCACCCAAAGACAAATGAGGAAAAAAAAGAATCTATTTCTTAAATGTGACTAAATTTACAATTTCAGCCTATGTCAACATCAAAGAAGGTTCTGAACTGTGGCCTAAAATGTAATTTATCATTTGCTTCCCTTAGAATTGCAGTACATTATTAAGAACCAAAGGGGCAGCCGTTGTGCTAGAAAACTCCCTTTAATACAACCTGAGGGAATAATTTGCACTGTTACCGTCATGCACAGAGTGATTTGCTAGGAGTGGATCATCTTTATTCATCCATAGTTTTGAGTCTGCATAATATTATGTAATAAGCTCCTCGTCCCTGGACCGTGGACTTCCCAGCCTGGTATACTGAGGGACGTATAATTTAAAATATAAAATCTGTGGCTCTGTGCAACAGTAGAAATAAGTGCATTTGGAGACATGTGCTGTGAAATGTAATTCTGATCCAAAGGTGTAGGCACATTTTATTTCCTGGGGAAAAGAGCTATGTCCTGTAAGCGTATTCTCGATGTTGCTGGTGATCTTGAACTCTCTGAGTACTTCCTTGCTAAGAGATAATATGAAATTTCTGTCACCCACTTCCACACCAGTTTCAGAACATCAGCAAGTTCATTTCAGTTAGTTTGGGGTCCCAGAGATAAGTTAATTATTAATTAATGTGCATAGCTGTGGGCGACTTTGTTGGGTTCCATGTAGTTCTCACTTTCTCCTTACTAATCAGAATCTTCGCTCTCAGATATTTTCCAAACCTGAACTCTTTCAGAGCGCAGGCGTGGCATTGGTTTGATGTTCCCTAAAGAATTCTCCAGTTATCTGAATTAATGTTCCTGGTCGGATTCATAGAAGTGGTTTGTTTACAGGAAGAACAAATTCCAACCTGCCCTCAGAACTCAGAGTGGAGAGGGAACGTTAGAGCTTTTTCCTGTCTTAGCACTTTTTAAGAATCATGTTACATGCTCACCACACATGAGATTACCTCTCGCTTTTAGATGTCGTAGATACCACTGAAGTCTTTAGTGAACAGTCAATGGTAATTGCCATTCAAGAATGTGCCAGCATTTTGTATCAGGATGTTCATGGGTAAAAGAAGGAACTGGGTATGATGCTTGACTTCAGAACCTCCAATGGTTCTACATTGTCCATGCAGGGTACTAACCCCTGCTGTAAATGGGAATCACCCATGTAACCTTTATTTAAATGCACCTGCTCAAGCCCCACCAAAGAGATTATAATTTAGAAATTCTGGATTTTACTAACACAGGCTGTTTGGAAATACAAGTTTGGTAATCACTACTCTATGCATGACAGGGGTCTTTATAGCTACCCTCCGGTCTAGCTTCCACCTGTCCAGGAGTCCGGCCTTATCTGTCCCTTCTACATCTCCTTCATGATGTCACTTCCGCTTCAAGTCTCATTGTCCATCTAATGACCTACTCATCTCCTGAAACAGTGGCTTGTAAACTTCAATGTGCATAGGAAAATTCTAGAACATCTGAAAAATTCCAATTCCCCACACGCCATCCCAGAGATTCAGATGCAGTAGGGCTGGGACGGGGCCCAGGCGGGGCGCCATTTATAAGCTCTCCAGTCAACTCCCAGGCAAACACGGCGGCACTTTGAAGGCCAAATACTGTAAGTTTTTCTCTGCACACCCTTCTGGTTCCAGCACTCAGCTTCCGTTCCTCTGCTCCATAGGCTATGCTCACCCAACTCTCGTCTCCACTCTGTGCAACACTAGGGGCTGCTGTCCAGGGGTCTGTGTCGGGAGGGACGGGGTTATCTTCACTTTTGTGTCCCAACCCTTAATTCTGTGCCTGGCACAATTCAGAAAATGTATGTTGTATAGACTGTAGTGTTTTGTGACATAACATATATTTATCATTTTACATTACAGTGTAAAATCTAGAAAAAGTAAATAAAATTCCACAGCTGCTGCTCCGTGACTCAGTGTCAGAATCAAGAGTAGATTGTTTTCCTCTCACCGGGGCTACGGCCATGCCAGCATCTCCCACACCGTCACATCTTCAGAAAGATCTCGTCACCAGCAGGCCCGGAGCTGTCCGTTAGAATTTAAAGGCTGTCTAAATCCATTTCTTTAAACATCAGCTTTTGAAATATCTTTCTGGGGTTGGGGAATGCAGTCTTCTGTGAGGACATCTTGTGTTTATAGTTGTTGTCTTCTTTATTTTTGCCCGATTTCTAGAAGGCGCAGGACCAGTATCCTGCTGCGGGTGTTCACCCTGGGAGTCTGTGGGCTTCCCCTCCCAGACACCAGCTCAGGTGGACCATTTGCCGCCCCCTCCACCCTGTGCCTGGGCTCTTCTGGTGGGCAGATAGAGACCCTGGGCTGGGATCCAGCTGACTGCCTGCATCTCAGGTCCCCCAGGACCCTCACCCTCTCAGCGGAGCTCCACACAGGGCTCCTCCCCTTCAGCTCTGTGCTGGGACGAAAACTGCCCTGACGCACCTCACACTCACTCAGGGGCCCTCGTGCCTTTTACTGCTCTCCTCACTGGTGTGATCAACTTGGCACATGACAAGAAAATGGCCTCTTGTTGGCCAGAACTCACCAGAGCCACCATTTTTTCTGTTACCTCACACTGTTCCTGGCTGTAGTAAATATTCAATTAATATCCATTGAATGCTGGTAAAGCACAAGAAGCTCAGTTCAGAAGTGGTGATGGGAACAGAGTAGCTCCTCCTGAGACAGGGAGAGCTCTCAGAACTACACCCCACTGCCCCATTAAAGCCAAATGCCGTGGCTGTTCTTCCATGTGCCTCCATTTCTGGCCGTCAGAGGCCACAAAATCATCTCGGTGGTTTCATCCATACAAAGAATACTTGAATTAGAAGCACTGAACTAATCCCTGTGAATAAAGATGAAAAAGACATGTCCCTTACCTGCAAATTGCTTTTCAAAGAAATTAGGCCATGATCATACATCTGAGATTAATGCAGATGAAAGCTAAATGATGTCCAAGGAGTAACCATTATACTTCGCTTCCCAGTATCTGCAGAATGAAATTCAAAATCCCAGCTGTTTTTCAAGACCCACCTCCATCTGGCCCCTTCCAAATGCTTCTGCCAGGGACACCAGTATAGCTCAGTCAGTTAAGGTCTTCCTTCAGCTCAGCTCATAATCCCAGAGTCCTGGGATCCAGTCCAGCCTCGGACACCCTGCTCAGGGGGAGCCTGCTTCTCCCTCTGTCCCTTCCCCTGCTTGTGCACTCACTCTCTCTCTTTCTCTCTGTCAAATTAATTGATTAATTGATTAATAAAAATTTTTTAAAAAACACAAATACTCCTGCCATGTCTCCTCTTGCTCCCCTAAAAGAGTCCTCTTCTCTGACAGTATGATCTGTTCCTTGTTCTCCAGATAAACTCTGCTTAATCCTACCTCCCCACCTTCACATTCCATCGTAACCTTACTTAGGATATTCACTTTTCTTGGTTTTTCTAAGTTATGCCCTTTAAGACCCAGCATCAAGCCCTCTGCAAAGTGGGATCTTCCCTCACAACCCCAAAAGAGCACTTACCTTCTGAAACATAAAAAGGACACTCAGTATAGATCACATTCAGTGTAGTTGTGACTTCTTTTTATGTAAATGCTCTCCTTTCTCAAGGACCATACATTACATTGTTTTAAATGCCCAATACAGAAGATAGTTTCAATAAAAATTAGGAGAGTGTGATCACCTCTGGCTGGAGAAGACAACAATAAATTCAGAGGATATAAAGTGAAGAAAGGCATTGGGGACGGGCCTACCTCCATCACTCCTGGGATACAGAAATCTGAGTTCTGCATTTTTGGGCACAGTGTTGAGAAAATCATCTTGCTTCAGGTCTTAGCTCTGAGCAGCACTGAACATGGCTGATTTGCCTTCCTCCATCGGAGCTTCACCAGCACCATGTTTCCCTAGTCCCCTTCCCATATCACCAGTCTCTCCTTCTTGGGTTTCCATACAGATTCTTCTTCCTCTGCCCACCAATGAAATTCAAGTTCCTCAGGGCCCTCTCCTTTCTCAGGACTCACCTCTTCTTTCCTTACACATTTGTGGCTGGGAGGGGGGGATATAACTTGCTCCATGACTTTAGTTAGCAATCTGCCAAGCTGAACACTTTGAGATCTACCTGTATCTCTAACCCACATCTCTTTCCTGACCTCCAGACCCAGAAATTCAGCTGCTTGCCAGACACTCCATTGATATGTCCCCAAGCCCCTCCACATCTGTGTGTCAGTGGACGGCATCCCTTTTCACCAAGTGAAGCCAGAAACCAGAGTAAGGACAATGGTATGTCCCTCTTTTCTCAACATCCTCTTGCTGTTTTTGAGTTCTATTGGTTCTTCCTGTCAATTCTTACACCCCCCACATCCATGTCTCCATTCCTCCTGTGACTTCCTGAATCCCAGCCACCAATATTTCTCACCTGATTATGACAAGGGCCAACCATTGTTTGCCCTGTGTCCACTGTCGCCCTCCTTAATCCATTTTTCATGCGATAAGCCAAAGTCACATGTAATCATGTCATGTTTCTGCTCGAAGCTCTTCAGGACTTCCCCATTGCTCTTAGGATAAATTCAAATTTTCTTACAAACCCCTTCATCATCCATTCCCTTCTAGCCTTTCCTTGCACTCCGTCTCCTCTCTGGCCATGTCCTGCTGTCCTTCCCCGTGCCGCACAGTGGCCACCGCAGCCCTCTCCTGTTAGATTCCTCCCTGGTCCTCTGGCTACCAGGCCTCTGCCCTTTCTGGTGCCCACCAGTGCCCCTCTCAGCATCACAGTCACGCTCACCCTGCCTGGTGGAATCTCCTGGCCTAGATTTAGATTGTGGTGTCAGCTTCCCTTGCCTGGCAGCCTTCCTAGGACCTTCCCTGGACCTCAGGGTCCAGCTGGGGCTCCCGTACCTGCCACCCGAGCGGCTCTGCTTCTCTCTTCACGGATCTCATCGTGCTGTCTTGTCACTGCCACACTGTTTATGGCTCAGTGACGTTCTGCCTGGAGGATGGATGGATGGATAGATGATCTGTTTACCCAAAAGGTAGCTTCTGTGGAAATAAATCTTTTAAGAAGAAGGACCACATCCAAGGGATTCATTTATGGCATGGGAAATTGTCAGATATGTTAGGAGAAGTGCCATCAAGTATTTTATTTTAAAAATGCATTGCATTTGTGTGGTGTATACAGCACCATTAAAAATCAATTTCATCACAACAGCAGCCCAGGTGAGTCGATAGCCCCACATGACGAAGAAGGGGCAGAGAATATTAAGCTCCGTTCATCAAAGACAAAATTGAGGCCCAGAATAATGAAGTCTGTGGCTTAAGGTCACACTGGCTTGGCAACCAGGACCAGAAGAAAGTCTCCTCAATGAGGGCCCAAGACGCGCCCCCTAGAGGCTGCCTGCCCTCAGGCCAGTCACTAGAAAACAGAGTAACTGTCTTCTCTACCAGGAAGGTCTTGGAAAAGAGAAAATGGTTGAGAAAGCATATAATGAGAAAGAACAAATATCAGGCCAATCCTATTTATGCAGTCATTCAGCAAATATTTTGGGGTGTCTACTGTGTGTCTCTGTCCCACGCATTGGGGATGTAGTGGTGCATTGTGTCTGGCTTGTGCATTGATAACGGAGAAGCAGAGAAATCAAAAACATGGAAAGTACTGTGAAATTTTAGTCATGGGAAGAGTTAGGAAAGCAGGCACATGTGGTACCTCAAGAACGTCTGACCAGATCAGGGAGGTTTTGAGGCTGTCCTGGGGAAAACGGGTTTACTGGGGAGTAGTGGGGCTGGGTTGGGAGAGACAGGAGCAGGAATCCACTAGTTTCCTGAAAGGTTAAAGGTCAGATGAAGAACACAGAGGCTCACCTTAACGGAACAGTGAAGGAGCCAAAGTATTTAACTTAAAGGTTTTCCCACATTGCATTCTGAATTAGCATAAGACTGGTCCTCCAGCCAATTACCGCTGAAAAGTTAGGGGAAGAAAAGACAATGCAAGAAGCTGGAAGGAGAGCAAGCTGACATGGAAAAGGAGCAAATGCATTTTCCTTTCACCATTATGTTCCATCGTCAGAAAGCTCTCTTCCATTGCCAGGGGGCAGCTGTTTGCCTGCCAGTGCCTGCCTCTGGGTACTCACTGAAAGTCCTTCTGAGTCAGGACCTTTTCCCTGGCATCAGAATTGAACCTTGAGGGGCCCTGCAGGTAGGAAACGAGGACCTGTGATGATTTGGTTCTCCATAGGGGAGTGAGCATGTGTGAGTGATGCACTCGGCCCCTCTGATCCCTCAGTGAGGATTCCTGGCCCTCCCTGGATCAGGAAGATGGGCGAGGAGAAGAGGGAAAGAATCAGGTTCCAGGAGAACAGATGAGAGATGGGACAGGAGAGAAGAGCTTGCATGGCAAGTGAAGGAGCAGCATGTCTACAGAAGTGCGTAGATCCACAAGAAACCACATGTGCAGTTCTCACAGGTTTGTACAGAGTTCAAGGTGAAAAATGCCAGGGCTGTCAGTGTTCGCCTGTTTGCAAAATATGTTCGCACTGTCACTACAAATCCAAAGAGAAAAATGGCGAATCCAGTTAATTGCTGGCAAAACTGATGTCAAAATCAGATGCCTGTGTCTGTTTTCAGAACTTATTTTCTAGCCAAGGGCTTGAAACCTGCAATTCTTCTTTATTACCTTGGTGACAGTTTCCCTTGTTTCATGAGGGTTTTCCTCCTCCCTGATCTTTATTTCATTGACAGGCAAATAAATATAACTGTAAATTCCCCAGTGCACCTGCTGTGTCCCTTCCCAACAGCTCTTCAGGATTGCTGTCCCTCAGCCCATCTGCCTTCCCTCTAACCTGCTTATCCCCACAGGAGTTACGTAGCCCTGCAATGCAGCTTCCTGAGCCAGCACTCGCAATGCCCAGCCCGCACATCGTGGTAGTGACCAAAAATTCTGTTTTAAAGAGAAGCTTGATTAGTAAAGCAGCCCAGGCCATTGTTTAAAGAGGGAATGATGATTCTTTCTTTCTTTCTTGACTTAAGAATCCCTTCGAGAATTCTCCTTCAGCCCCAAATTCTGCTACTTTGTACTGTGTTTGTATCTGTATGGATCTGTGTTACCCTAAGGTATTATGAACCCAGGGAAGTACTTTGGCCTCTGTCCTCTCTAAGAGGTCAGTAGCAGTGTTTCTGTTGAGCCAGTTGGCCTATAGCTGATGTGCACCTGCTCGCTGAAGTTGGTGGAGATGTAGCAGGGTACCCCAAGGGTGTTGGTATGTTGCTGCCTTCACAGGGGTAAATGAATCCTGGCCACAGTGGCAGGGAGGAGTCAAGTGGTTCCTACTGAATAGATCAAGCAGGGAGTTAGAGTCTTGGTGACCAGGGAATATGGAAATATATTAAGTAACAATTCAGATGTGGATCAGTCAAAATACAACTGGATCAACATCTTTACACACTGACTTGTCACCTGTCCCCTCTCCTCATTTTCATTTGAAGTCTATAGAACGATCTTTGTCGGGTTATCAGTCTGCAGAAACTTTGACCTTACCAGCAAATACTGTAATTATTCTGAAATGACAAGAGAATCTATTTCTACCTCTTGATTTTTTTATTTTTTATATATTTCTAAATATGCTATTATGGCCGACAGACTGAATGAGGACTTGTCACATGCCACTTTAGCTTGTCTTTCTGTGTATTTTCAGCCAACATTAAAAACACATATAGTGGTAATTAAGTCTTCTTTAGAAATCATTTCTTACTGGTAATGTGCTTTTCAGTTCCCTCAATGAGACACCATAACTTGATAGATTATTCTGTTGGCAGCGGTAACAACAGAGCCTGCATAATTGTAAACCCTTCCCATGCTGGTACTTAGCAGAGCAATTATGCAGCCTGATTTCCTCAGTCTGGAATAGAGGCCACCATTATTAGGTTTCCAGAAATATTCCATTCATTCTTTTGGGAGGAGTCACTAGTCACTTGACAAATGAGATTCCAAAATGATGCTGCCTTAGAGAAAGGTTTTGTTGTTTTAGAGTCTCACCTCATACTAATTTTTATTGACTTTGGACTGGTCATGAGCTCCAGTTGGGTATAAATCCAAAGAGATGATCCCAAGGTTCCCTTTGTGATGAAAAATTTTCCATTTATTTACTTCCATTTCACCTTTTTAAAAAACTTAGAATTATTCAGGGAAAATATATTAAATTATGTAAATAAAAGGAGACAGATGGGTTAAAGGGGGAAAAAATATTTCCATTTTAGCTCAGCTTTGGAAATCTAGGCCAACACTGATAAAAATTGAAGAAACACAGATTGAAACCAGATCTGTCTTACAAGAGTAATGGTGCAGTATTAAGACTCCAAACGCAAGTGACTCTGGCTGGAGAAACCATTTACACCAGCTTCAGAGACGTTGCTTTCCAATGGACTCGTTCAGATTTGATTTTTTTTTTAATGATGTGAGTCATTACTGATCAAAATGAATCACAAATGATTTTTTATGTGAAATTTGGAGGGTGTTTTAAAGGCACTAAACAGATCATTTCAGAGCAGTTCCACCCCTCACATTCATCCTGTATTTCTTATTAGATTAGCAACGTTTTAAAATCTAAACTCTCACTTGGTGACATTTTCATTAGCACTTCTTATTCCATGTTCTGGCTTTTAAATTTTAATGCATGTCTTAAAAAGAAAGAGAGAGCAAAGGCTTCTTAAGCAGAAATGTATTACTTTCAACTTACCATCTTCAAATAAATAAATCAATCAATGACAAACAAGCAAGCAGAACTCGCGGAATAGCTAGTCCTAACTAGAATTTAAAGGAGTCACAGAGAACTGATGAGGGAAGGGAAGGCAGCCTGGTTCCAAAGAGCCAAAGATGTGGACTCTAATGGAGGACTGCCATGTGTTTTTTAAATTCTGGAGGAGCAATGACTAAGGAACTAACTGAAATATGATTCCGAGGCCCTGGCTGACCTGCATAAGGGATAGTGGCCAATTTGGTCTTCGTTTCAATTAAGAATAGCAGTTAATTAAATAACGTTAACCTTCAAAGTTGAGGGAGGCACTAAGCACCGTTGAGTATTTGTACTTGCTTTGGCTTCTAGAACCCTGGCTTGTCTATGTGCTTTGGGAACACAAGGGTTATAACGAGGCGAGTCGGAGAGGCCTGTTGAGTGCTGGGAATCGGAGGCTCCAGGGGGACTCTCCTTGGCCCTGACCCCAAGGTCCTCACCCAGTCCGTGGCATTCTTGGGCATTGGCGGCCGGCCTCATTCTGGGCCGGTTGCTGCTCCTCCAAAGGCTCGCCCTGCTGCTGACAGCCTGGTGCCGCTGCTCCTGCCCTCACTCTCCCGCCCTAACCTGTAAGTCAACACAGACGTCCAGGCCTTCCTGCATCCCAGGACTCTCTGTCCAGCAATCCCAGGCCCGTCCTGACCCGAAATACCTACCTCCCCACTTGCCGCCCTGCCCTTGGACTTGTGCTGACAGTCACCTATCTATGGTTTACAAGAAGGAAGTCCCTGCCCCACTGAGGTCTGGTCAGCCCTGAGGGAGGCTCCTAAGGGAGGTCTGTAGAAATAGGAGAAGCTCTCCTTTGTCAGAAATGTTTGCTGTCAGTCAGAAAATACATAGACCAATGTGTGCCTCATCAGTGGAGTCAGTGAACCTTGGGTTTTGGAAATGCACCGGCAAAAGAGAAAGGCCAAATTGTAACAAAGAGCTGCTAGTTTGGGAATTTACACAGAATCCAAATGCTTAGATGGAAACCTGCACCATCTTCTATCCTTCCATGGTCAAGGAGTCCACATACATCTCTCTGTTAGGTACAGATGGACCCATGCCCCTGTTACAGCAGAAATCAAGATTAGCCTTGCTGTGGGGAAGAGAGGCCTACGGTCACTGAGAGGAGGGAGTAGCAGTGCCCCCCAGGACTGCAAGGATAGATCCTCATGACCACCTGTCCTTGGAGATAAAAATGGATCATGTTTCCCAATGGATTTTTCTACAGCATGAAATAAGATAAGGAAAGGACCTTATTTTACAAATCTTATGGTAAAGCAAGACACAACACATGACTATCATAGCATTTTTTTCGCTTTTTTAATGTAATTTTTAAATTGGTAGCCTATTCACATGATAATGAAGCTTCTAAAATATATAAAAAGGCACACAATGAGAAGTCTCCTACCCACTCCCATCGACACAGTACTCCCCCTCCTGACAGATACCCACTGTTAGTCTTGGGTGCATCCTCCTAGATGCACGTCACTCATACAGGAGTGAATATAAATATATTTTCTTATCCCACCTCCTTATTTTTAACACAATAAGCAGTATGCTGTACGTACTGTTCTCACTTGAAATTTTTTCACTTGACAGTATACCCTGGAGATTATCCCCATTTGTGCACAGAACCTTTTCCCAGTGCCTGGAGCGTGGTCTCACGACCGCATACTACTGTTCCACGGAATGATGAGCCACTGTGTCACCAGACTACTTCTAGTCGTGTATGTCATTTTGCACACGTGCTAGGAGGTCTATAGTGTAAATTTCCCAAAGTCAGGGGAATGGCGGAATGAAAGGGAATATACCTCTCTCACTTGCCCCACAAACAAAACACTAACAAAAACTCTTTCTAGCAATTTTTTGAGGATGCCCGTTTCTCCATACCAACAAAGTCTGTTCTCAAACATTTAGATTTTTTTTGTTACCATGGTAATTGAAAAATGCTATTTGTATAATTTTAATTTGCATTTTTATTGTGAGTTAGATTGAGCCTCTTTTCCTGTGTTTAAGAATCATTCGTGTTTCCCTTTCTGTGAACTTTGCCAGTTTTTCTGTTGCCATCTTAGTCTTTTTCTTTCCAATTTCAAAGAGCTCTTTATTTTTTATAGATTTTAGGAAATGTGCCCTGTCTCCATAGTATGGGTTGCATAGATCTGTTCCCATTTCGTTTTGCTTTTTCAGTTTTTAATTTTACTTATGGGTATTGTGTTTACTTGGTTGGTTGGTTTAGGTTGACCTTGCCCTCACTCATCAATTGTTTTACTTCTCTTGAGAGGATTTAACACAGTGAAAGAGATCTTTCCCATGCCATGACGAGGTCCTGTTATATTTTATTCTAGTATTTTATGGGTTTTTACTTTTTTACATTAAATCTTGCATTTATTTGGAATTTATCCCAGTGTATCATGCCAGCTATAAATCCACCTTTATTTTATTTGGTTTTGATTCAGAAGACTACCCACTTGATTCAGCCAGGCCTGCACCATTTCCTCACTGATCTGGGAGGTCACCTTAGTGTGCACTAAATTTTCGGAAGTACTTGGTCTATTTAGGAACTTCTTACTCTGTTCCATTAGTCAGTCAGCTAATGTACCTGTGCCACATCATTTTAATTATTGAGGTCTCCTAAAATGTTCTAACATCTGGTTAGTGAGTCACATGTCATCACTATTTCTGCTTGTTTTTTGTTTTGTTTTGTTTTCCATGTGAATCTCACAGTTGTCACTATTTTTATTGAGATCATGGTAAATGTATGAGAGTAACTAGATGTGAGATCTTTATGATGTTGATTCTTCTTCTGCAGGAACATGTTGTCTCTTCATTTACTGGAATCTTCCTTTTGTGTCCCTCAGAAGTGTTTCTAATTTTTCTCCAACAGGTCCTACACATTTCTTGTTAAATGTCTTCCTGGGTATTTGACTATTGTAAATTGGCCCTTCCACCTTGTCTTCTAACTGGTGTTACCTGTGTATATGAGGGCTTTTGCTATCAGTGTTTTAATTGCATACACTGCTAATACACTAACATTTCTTATTTTTGTTGGAGTTTATTGACTGAGTCTCATGATTTTCTGAACTAACAATGATACTATCTGCAATAATGACAGTTTGAACTTCTGCTTTGTAAATGTGACATCTCTCATATCTTTCTCTGATGTAATTGTTTTGGCCTGGGCCCCAGTAGGACAAGGATACCCATAATAAGTAGTAATGGTGATAGCAGGCATCCTTCTTATCCACAATTTTGTTTGAAATTTCTCGAGTGCTTCTTCAATAAAAGTTAGCATAAAGCTCAGTTTGAGACAAAAGATATTTTATTGTGTTAAGAAACTATACCACTTAGCTCCTCTATTGTTTCTATCAATAATGATTATTGAGTTTCAATAAATGCCTTTTAAAAATCTGTAGAGATAGATGATCTCAACTTTTTCTTCTTAGACTTTTTGATATGAATAAAATTCCTATTGCTAAATTGTTCTTGCATTTTTGGAATAAACCTCGTATTTTCATGATACATAATATTGCATGCTATTTAGATTTTGGCTTTGAAATTAATAAACAAGAATGGTCTATAGTTTTTCTTGATATATATGTGCATGCACTCTGTCAAAAATTTGAGTATCAATATTATACTTGCTTCATAAAATGAATTTGGAAGTTTTCCTTTTTCCTGAACTCTAGAGGAATAGCACTAGAATCTTTTGTTCTCACATAGTTTGGTAGGAATCCCCTACGAATCCACCTAGACCTTTTTAAGTATACAGTTTAATGAACTGGAGCTTTGCCAGGAGTGAAGAGGGTAGATTTTTTATACTGTTGTCTGTTTCTTCTATGGGAAAAAAAAAAAAAAACTGTTTAGATTTTCTATTTCCTCTAGGAGCAGTGTTGGTAAATTACATTTTCCCAGAAAATTATCCATTTATTCTGCTTTTCAGATGTATTACCTAGAGCTAAGCATAAGTAGTTTAACATTTTCTGTTTTCTGTATTTTCCCTTTAGCTTACCCTATTTTCTATTATCTTTTTACATCTTTTATTTATGATCTAATTGCTCTGATATTTTTGAGTGATTCTTCTGAAATTAACAAGCTTTATTTCTTTTCAAATGGTCACCATTATAAATTCATATAAAATTTCTAGTTTTCTTTCTCTTCAAAGGACATTAGCTATGTATTTCCTACTATAAGCAATGATAAAATTAGTATGTTTTCTCTTCCTCCCCCTCACATCAGATTTTAATCAAAAATATTAACTTAACTGATATTTGCCCTTGTACTGTTAATGTGTGTGCACTTCTCTTACTTGATTCGTCAGCTTTCAGTAAAGAAACTTATTCTACTTTCACCTTATCCCCCTTCCTTTTCCTTTTCAGAGTTGATATTGTTAAACCATCCCATCCTCCTTATCTTCTTTTTGTTTTAGATCGAGAGTTAAACATAGAGCTCAGTACTAATCCTTCTATTGGACTTCTCTTCTTCTGGAAGATCTTTAAGAAGGACTAATAGGAAACATAGTCTTTGAGTTCTTCCATGTTCAAAACATGTCTATAGCCTATGTATCTGAAGGACAATTCATCCAGACATAAAATCCTTTTTTAACACTTTCTTTCCTTGAATATGTTAAACATGTAGGTCTCCTGTCTTCTAGTTTTCTTTTTAAAAAATTAATACAGTTAAATATACATGACACGAAATTTACCATGTTAACCACTTTTAAGTGCACATTTCAGTGTCATTAAGTATGTTCACATTGCTGGGTGATCATCACTGTCATGCATCTCCAGAATTTTTTCATCATTACAAACTGAATCTCTGTGCTCATTAAATGGTAAGCCCCATTCCCACTCCCCAAAGGCCCAGGTAACCACTGTTGTACTTTCTGTCTATATGTATTTGACTCTTCTAGATATCGCCTCTACATAGAATCATATAGTATGTACACTTTTCTATTTTAACTTCACTTAATGTCTTTAATATTCATTCAAGTTGTAGTGTATATCACAATTCTATTCCTTTTTAAGGTTAAATAATATTTCACTGCATGTATATACCTGATTTTGTTTATCCATTCAGCCGTCGATATACCCTATAGGATTTCTTTAGGGTTTTGTATATGTAAGATCATGTCATCTGCAAAGAGACAAGTTTACTTCTTCCTTTTTAATTTGGATGCCTTCCTGTGAGTTAGGAAGTGTTCCCTCCTCTTTAATTTTATTGTAAAGATTGAGAAGAACTGATGGAAGTTTTCTGAGTGGTAGCATTCACCAGTGAAGTCATCTGGTCCAGGGCATTTCCTTGTCAAGGGATTGTTGCTTACTGATTCAATCTCCTTAACTAGGTATGGGTCTATTCAGATTTTTTATTTATTCATGATTCAGTCTTGGCAAGTTTTGTATTTCTAAGAATTTTTCCGCTTCATCTATGTTATCTAATTTGTGGACATACAGTTATTCATAGTACTGTCTTAAAATCCATTTTATTTCTGTAGAGCTAGTAGTAGTGTCCCCGCTTTCATTTCTGATTTTAGTAATTTGAATCTTCTCTTAAAATTTTGTCATTTTTATAAACCTTTTGGAAAATCAACTCTTGGTTTCATTAATTTTCTCTTCTCTATTTTATTTATCTCTACTCAAATCTTTATTATTCCCTTCCTTCTGTTAGTTTTGAGTTTAGTTTGCCATTCTTTTTCTAGTTCCTTGAACTGGAGAGAGATTGTGAACTTGACATCTTTTTTTTTTTTTAATGTAAGTATGTACATCTATAAATTTTCCTCTTAGCACTGTTGTTGCTGTATCCCATAACTTTTGGGATATTGTGTTTTCATTTAAATTTGTCTCTAAGTTTTGGGGGACCTGGGTGGCTCAGTGGGTTAAAGCCTCTGCCTTCAGCTCAGGTCATGATGCCAGGGTCCTGGGATCGAACCCCGCATAGGGCTCTCTGCTCAGCAGGGAGCCTGCTTCCCTTCCTCTCTCTCTCTCTGCCTGCCTCTCTGCCTACCTGTGATCTCTGTCTGTCAAATAAATAAATAAAATCTTTAAAAAAAATAAAAAAATTATCTCTAAGTTTTAATGATTTCCTCTTTGACTCATTGATTGAGTGTGTTAATTTCCACACATTTGTGAATTTTTCAGTTTTCCTACTATTGACTTCCTACTATTTCCTACTATGACTTCTGATTTCATCCCGTTGTGGTCAGCAAGGATATTTTGTATGATATTTATCTTAAAATTTGTTAAGAATTGATTTGTGGTCTAATGTGTGATTTACCTTTGGAGAATGTTCCAGGTACATTTAAGAAGAATGTGTGTTCTGTTGTGGAGTAGAATGTTGTATATATGTCTTTTAGATCTAGTTTGTTTATTTTGTTGTTCAAGTCTCCTGTTTCCTTACTCATCTTCTGTTTGTTGTTCTATCCATTATATGAGGGGAGTATTAAAGTCCTCAATTGTTACCATAGAGCTAACTCTGTCTCCCTTCAATTCTGTCAGTTTCTGCTTCATATATTTTGATAATCTGTTATTAGTTGCTTAACAGTTTATAATTGTTATATTTTCTTACACTATTGAACCTTTTATTAGGATATAATGCCAATTATTTTCTCTTGTAAACTTTTTTTGATATAAAGTCTATTTTGTCTTATATTGGTATTGCCACCCTTGCTCAAAGGGTACTCTTTGCTTGGAATATCTTTTCCCTTCCTTTCATTTTGAACATATTTGTGTCTTTGGATCTAAAGTGAGTCTCTTGGAGACACCATATAGTTGTATCATTTTTAAAAAATATCTTATTTGTTTATTTGACAGACAGAGATCACAAGCAAGGCAGAGAGGCAGAGAGAGAGGTGGAAGCAGACTCCCTGCTGGGCAGAGAGTCCAATGTGGGGCTCAATCCCAGGACCCTGAGATCATAACCTGAGCCGAAGGCAGAGGCTTTAACCCACTGAGCCACCCAGGCGCCCCCTTTCTCTTTTCTTTTCAATGGTTTGATTGTAATGTATCTCAATTGTGTGTGTCTTAAAATTTATCCTATGTGGGATTCATTCTTAGGTTTGTATATCCACATCTTTCCTCAAATTTGGGAGGCTTACAACTATTACTTCTCATCTCTCTCTCTCTCTCTCTCTCTCCCTCCCTCCCTCCCTCTCCCTCTCTCTCTTTTCTTTTGGGATTCACACAATATGTATGTTGGTCCATTTGATGTTATACCACAGGTTTTGTTAACTTTTCTTCAGTCTTTTTTCTTTCTGTTTCTCAGACTTGATAGTTTCCATTGGCCTATCTTCAAGTTTACTATTTTTTTGGGTGTTCAAGTCTGGTTTGAATCCCTCAAATAAACCTTTCATTTTAGCTATTGTACTTTTCAGATTCAGAATCTCTTTTTAGTTCCTTTTTTATTTCTGCCTCTTTATTGATTTTTTCCTTTTCTTTATATGTTGTTTTCTTGACTTTTTTTTTTTTTATCTTTCTCCCTTTAGCTCTTTGGGCACTTTTAAGAAAAAATTTTTTAATGTCTTTGTCTAGTAAGTCTGTAATCTGGTCTTAGGGACACTTCCTTTTTTTTTCTCTCTCTCTCTAAATGGGTCATAGTTTCTTATTATTGAAAGCTTGATGTTTGAATCTCATAATATTGTATCTCTATTAATCAGAATTTCCCCCTTACCTAGAGTTTGCTGTTCTGTCTTTGTTTTTAATTGCTGTAGGTTGTTTCTGTATTGGGGATCAGCCTGAGGCATCAACTTCAGGTCTTCTCAGATTTTTCTGAGCCTACATTTTAGCCTGGGCATGTGCAGTAACTTTATAAATTCTCTTTTATATGCAATTGCTTTTGGATGTGTTAATCCTTAAATATCTGGTACCAAAGGGGGAAAGGGAAGAAAATTTAAGGTACTGTTTCTTTACATGTCCTGGAAGCCACTTCAACCAGTGCAGTTTCAACAGCAGAGGCTGCCTCTGTGCCTGTGCTCACACAATCAGAAGCAGCAATCAGTGATCACAACACAGTTTCTTGATATCTAGAAGACAAGGTCCTTATTGCCTACCCTGGCTCCTTCAAATCACATGCAAGCCATTCTAGGCATGTGGGCTCAGCTGCCCACCATGGGGCCAGCAGGTGGGGAATGGGCAGGCACTACCCCAGTAATAGCTGAAACTGACCAAAAGTCACAGGGATTTACGGTCTCCACTTTCCCTTGGAAGGTGGAAGTCTTCACGTATATTCCAGAGTTCCACAATTGTTACAGAGCTGGAGTCAGTCAGGGCCTGCCAGTGCAAGCGCTGTGTAGAGGAAGCAGTGGCCTCCTGGCACCTCCTGCCTACCCTCCTCCCTGTGTTCTGTTCTTGGAGGTTTTGAGGACATACTTGAGGCTCACCTGGCGCCCAAATGAGTCTTTATCTTTAAACTCCAATCATTTTACAAAGATGTATCTTGTTATTGAATTCTAATTCACCTAATATGGCAAATAGTGTACCCTTTCAGTATTTCAAGTATGTTTAAGCATATAGATCTAAATGTTTGGAAAGCGTTGTTCTTATTACTATTTAAATATTTGTTTTGTTTCATTGTTTTCAGTTTTTCCCCAAATACACTAGTTATACATTTGCTAGATCTCCTTTAATCTTTTGTTTTTTAAAATCTTTTCTTATTTCAATTTCATTTTGCTTACATTTCTTTTTATCTTTTATGTCCCTTGTGCTGTATTATAAAAGATGTACTATTCCTTTCTGCTCCTTCCTGTTTCATCTTCATTTCAATGATGGTTTTAATTTTTCCTTCTCCTTTCTTGAGTTCTGCCTTTCCTCCTATCCATTGCCATCTCTCCTCAAATCCTTGCATTCTTACTTTGTGTTCTTCATTCACAGAGCTAATTGCTTCACTAACCTTTGTTTTGTGTTTCTAAATGCATGTCAACATTTCTGATTACTTTTTGCATCTCCTCAGTGGCAACATTTTTCCTGCTTGGATTTTTAATTTATAATAGCTTCTGTCGGGGTCCTTGCATTTGGTCATGGCATCTTTGCACTACAGTGTACCAATTCCTTTTCTTTTCTTTCTGCTTCAAAAGAAACCACCCATTGTTGAATGGGTTGGATTTTCCTGGACTAGCAATTTGCATGCACCCTGCTCCAGCGTGATGGTAACTGGGGGTCAGGCTTCACAACTAAAGGTTTTCTTTTTCTTGGCTGACACTGAGACAAATAGATGACTGCAGATATGGCTCATCTGAGTTATTCTTTGTGTAGTTGTGAGTTCTCTAACTCTGAACCAAACTGAGCCCAGGAGGGCTTCTTCGTCCACCCCTGCCGACCCCAGGTCCTTTGTCCGTTTTTCGGAAACAAGGGACATTCTGTGGTTGGATGCTCACAGAGATCTCCCACCTTGGGGCCCTTCTTTTCCTTGCTGTCTCTGCACAACTTCTGGCAATCCCCATTGCTTCTGACCCCTCTTATAGATATATTAGAATCTGGGGACCATGTTTGCCTCTTAGTTTCCCTAAAAAAGAATCTGCGCTGTTTTGTTTATTTTCTTTTTTTTTTTCTGTATGGTTCCAGGAGGAAACGAGAAAATGCTCACAGCCATGTGTCTTACTGATTATCATATTTGAAATGACTGTAATAAAACCACATTCTCTTTTCTTCTATTCCATTCAACACATCTTTACGAAGCATAGTACCTTCTGTTGGGACCATAGGGTGTACACAGGAGGAGAAGTTGTTCTTCTTTAGTGGGGGTTTAGAAATGGAAACAATTGTTATAGATATGAGGTAACATGGGACCAGTGCTGCTTTATGGGTTCAAACCAAAAAGTCTGGAAGAGAGCAAAAGATTCATTTTCTGTGGAAATCAAAGAAATTTTCAGGAATAGATAGCAGTTAAACTGGACCCTAAATAGTGGGTAAAGTTTGATAAATATACATAGGAAAAAAGAGATTCCTGATAGGCACAATCACTAATCAGAAACACAACACTAGACCCGTGTAGGCACTTTCAGGAGAGAGTGGGAAACTGGCTGCAGGACACATTAAAGAGAGAGTCACAGAGAGCAGGTGGATTGACCGTGAGAGCCCACAGTCTGGAGCACCATGCTAAGGAGAGCCACCCTGGACTTGATGGGAGAGAGTGTGCCAATGCTTTGAATTCAGTCATTGTTTGTTTGTTTGTTGTTTGCTGTTTTGTTTTGATTTTGGAGAAAATGCAATGGATAGATTTTTGCCAGAGAAAAATTCTGGCTGCAGGTTGGGGAAGATTCAGAAATAGAAGAGCCTGAAAATAGAGGCCATAGCATGCAAGTGGTGGCTGAGTAGGACGCTGTCAGTAAGGACAGAATGAGGGGACAGGGACCAACAGTGTAGACCGCTGCTTACCTGTAACAAAGTCAGACACAGGCCTTCCAAATTCCCATTCTTTGCCTTATAAATGATTGGCTGAACTGGGAACAAGGTGCCTCTTAACCAGTGGTTAAGTTTCTCTTCTTCCCCCAGGCCCCTAAACTTTGGTCCACCCTCAGCCTGAGCCAGCAGACAGCCCCTCTCCCCTTTAAGGGCCCTCCAGGAAACCAGACCAGCCTCTTCAAGCTACAGACAGATCTTGTTGCCCTTCCATTCCTCTTCCCCCAAACCCTGTTCTTTTTAGCCTTGTTTTCTCGAAACCCTGTGTGAAAGAAAAGCCATTTTTTGTCCAGCCCTTAAGAGCTTGCTGATATTATGGTCAGAGCTGCCACCAGCTGTGACAACCCCTTCCCTTCTTACAAATCATCCCATGGCGTGGCGTCTCTTTATTTGACAGCATCAAATCAGTTAGGATGAAAAGGTCAATCAAACCAACTGACTGGACAGGAAGAGTTTTTTAGAGGTGGAAGGGGGGAGAAAAATCAAGCAGAGCAAATTTGGGGCCAGAGTGGCCACCTGAGGGAGAAACACACCATGGATTTTCAGCTGTTTTTTTTTTGTTTTTGTTTTTGTTTTTTTGGTATCTGTGTTTTAGGTTTGGTTTATTTTTCTCTTGTGAGGAAAGGCAAATTGCTCTATTTAAACTTGTAAGAGAAAAAAAATAAACTTGGGGGAAAAAAATCTTTGAGGTCTTTATATTTCTAAAATGCATCTCACCTAAGTTAGTTTTTCTCCTCATCTTTTAAATCCCCCAACACCAAACATCCAAATGAGTTGAACTCAGGAGGGAAAAGAAAATTAAGTGCTGCTTTTGATATTGACGATTTGGGCTTTACTTCCTTTTATCCATTTATAAGATCATAAATTTAGTATCCAATGATGCCTAAGTCATACTCCTTATAAGATAATGTCTGTTACCCATCGTCCCCAACCCCTCAACAACTCTAGGACCCCTCGTGTGCTTTCTGCTGCTTTCCAGAGTCTCTGACATTGGGCTTAAAATGCATAGGTCCTGGCATCTTCAGTGTGTTTCATAATCCCCACTCATGTTACTCCGCAGCCAGGAACAGTAGGAACCGTCAGGCCCAGCTCTTACCCATGGAAAGGTCACCCCTGGCTTCCACTTCCAAGATGATGAAATAGAGCAGTGCCCAGGGCCCAGACCCCAGTAAGCCTGGACCCCACGGATGCCTTGCCTGGGCTTTCATCCAGCCCCGTGTCCGGCGTGGTGTTTTAGCCCCAGCCTGTTTGATACACGAAAACCTCCAGCTCTCCTTTAATGGAGGTTGAAGGTGCAGAGTAACTGAAACATTGCCTGGACTAAATAGAACCCCTGCAGGGCCCCCTCCCTTTCCACTCTCCCTGCCAGCCATGGCCCTTAGGTTGACGTTTTCCTGTTTCTCAGCCTCTCTTTCATTTTACTGCACTTGTTCTCACAATGTGAGATGTGTCTTTTGAGTCCCCTGAGCTCTCTCTGCTTAGTTCTGTGTCTGCAGAAGTGTGAGGCCTTAGTGACGTGGCCCAGACAATTATTCAAACCTCAGCGAAAGCACAAAACCAGATCCTCACTGGATTGCCCAAGAACATACTTGTTTCACCTTCACCTGTGCTGAATGCTGAGTTCCTCTTCTTCTAAAAAACTTTTCAAAATAACCTATCTGGAATGTGTTGAATTGCTTGGAAGCCAACTCTCAGGTTTGGCTTCCAGCATCCTCTCCCCAGGACAATAAAGCTGGTGCCCGGTGAGCACACAATGCTGAGAAGTTGGGAGGGAATCAAATCCGGGAGCCTACTGCTGTTTTATTTTACGTGTCCTTAATTGCATCTCTGCCTAGCAGCACCCCTGCATGGCGCGGTCGCCCCTGTGGAAGGCTCCGATGGTGGCTGTCAGGCCATGCATCAGCCCCACAGCCCCCTGGATGTATTCGGTTGCTCTGGCAGGTGTGGGGAGTGTAGCTATTTTCTAACCATCTTGGAAATGAGCCTTAAATCTGCTTTCAAAAAATCCCATTTCTGGATTCACCCTCTTGTAATAATAATAAAGTCTCATTAAGTCCGAATGATGTAAAGGAGGGCTTATCTGAGTAGAGGCCAAAATGCCTGAATTGTGGACTGCTTGTAAAGGCCTACAGAGGCGTGACGTCCAAATGTACAATAGGAGCGTCATTTTATACGTGAAAGAGAAAACTGACTATATCAAGGGAGTTCCAGAGAGTGGAACTGGAACTGATGAAGAGAAGTTCAAGGAGGCACTGTGGCTTCAACCTGAGGAGAGCCTAGGGTGTGTTCACCACCGTGCTGGGACAGAGCAGTTTACCACATGGAGGGGACGTTGCTGCCGGAGGTGGCAGGTCCGGGGAAGCCCCTATCCCCTGCCCTCTGAGGGGCCAGCTCAGCAGAGTGGCTGCCAGAGCAGAGTCAGCCCACTCACCAAGCTCCAGATCCTGCTCAGCTCATTCACTTTGTACCCTCGGGCAACTGACTTAACCCCTCTCTGCCTCAGTTTCCTCCCTGTAATGGCGTTGGTAATTCTGAGAAGTTGATATTTGGGTGGGGGGAAAAACACCACCGATGAGTAACAAGGACATAGTAGGTGCCATGTGACTATTTGTTAAGTATAACTAAGGAAAATATTTTCCAAGCTGTGTGAGACACTCCAAAGAAGATTTTTTTTGAACGCCTCCTTGATGCTAAGCAGTAAACAAGATGGACACAGGCCCAGAATCCACACAGCTCACAGCTCGTGCTGGAGAAGGTCAGACAGGCCCCCAGCCCCCAGCCTGGAGAGGGCTCCCATGACAGACGATGTTTGAAGCAGGGCTCACAGCGGTTTCTGGAACCCGGGGGAAGGGCTGGGGTACCTGGATCAGGGAGGCGGGGGGGAGGGCTGCTGTTCCTGCTGTTCCTGATCCTCTCTTGTACACTCAGCTGATGCTGGCATTCTGAGGCTCTACTGATTTCTTTTAGAGCCATGACTCTTTACAGCCACTAACTCCGTCCGTCTGTCCATCTGTTTCCTTAACTTTACCAACATGTGAGTCTCTACAGCTTCCTAGGGCAAAAACATATTTTTTAGTTACCCAATAAGAACTTTAATCAGTTAGAAGCTTGTATAAATTTGTTCGCTTGTTGCCAATTCCATTCTTGTGCCATTTGAATAAAAACTGTTAGGAAAAACAGCATTTAATTCATTTTGTGTCCTCGTGGAAAATAATGGCTGTAATCACAATTCTACTTGTTAATTATGTTTACTACATAGGTTGAAATAACCAAAAGAATTGTATAAGTGCATAATTTTATAAAATTTTTGTTTTAAGGATCTACCGGTGGAATTATTTTTTTTTTCTTTTTTGGTGAACCATGAACAGTGAAGCTCATCTGGTATAAATGAACAGCTCTGATTATGCCTAATCCTAAGGAAATAGAAAAACAGCAAACATACACAATCATCAGCATGCTCTGAAAGAGGCTTCCAGGTCAGCCCATCAGGTTTTAGTTGGGAAATGGTGAAATCACAAAGCTGCTTCACCACCTATAAAAGGGAACATATTCTCTTTCAGATTCAGTGAAATGACTAAACCCTTGTGTATCCAGTTTGGGGAGACCTGCCAACGGGTTGATGACTTGAGAATGTAGAGTCTTGTCCCAATCTATCTAGAATATGCATCCCATTAGGAAAAAAACATGGGGCATTCCGTGTCTCCTCAACAGAGCACACGTGTTCCTCAGCCTGGAAGGCCCCAAGTTCCACCCTCCTGGCAGCAGGTGACCCAGCCCTGGCATTGCCTTCCCTGAGCCACCACCATCTTCTCTGTGCCCACCCTTGAATTCAGTACATGACTTTGCCTTTGTGTTACTTCATTGCCACAACGAGGCCTTTGAACTTACGCCTTTCATACTGGATCATTAATTCCGTGAGGGCAAAAAATAGGTCTTGTTGATTTTTGTCTTCCAAGCACCTGGCATCACTTTGGATGAATGGCTGTATTGTTGGCAAAGTCTAGAGCCCAAAGCCATGCCATAGAGGATACTGGATAAGAGGGAGGAAGAGAAGTGGTGATGTGAGAGTGGGCCCACCAGTCATGGGAGGAACCAAGCCAAGGATGCCCACCTCCAGTGTCCCTGGAGTGGCCCATTCCACCCCAGACTGGGACACACACTTGAATTTTTCAAATGACCTAATATTTTCCAGCTAAGCAGAAGTAGTTCCCCAAAATTCCAGTGTAACTAAAGTTGATATTTAAAATTTTACTACAGAGATTTTAAAGATGGGCTAGCTAAGTAGAGGGAATTTTGGGGTAACTCTTTGCCATTTAAATTCATTCAAAATTTGACACTGCTAGCTGTGGTCTGTGGTTTTTTCCCTGTTTTACCTCTATCGTCGTCCTTTTTCCTCATTCTAGCTACAGAATAGTGTAAGTGTGAGAATAAACAGGTAAATAGAGTAGGGAGCTCTGGTGTAGAAAGAAAGTATTTTGAAGGGTCAGGCGACTAACTTGCAGTGTGACTTGTGGCGAGTCACGGAAAGTCAGTCAACAGAACTTTGAAATGTCTATTATCCATCAAGCCCTGTACATCTCAAGGACCAAATGGGAGAGAGACTGCCCTATAAAAGCTTACTATTCATCCAGTCCTTTGGCTGACACGTACTGAGGCCCTATGTACGCAAGGCACTGTGTGAAGCCTGTATTACGGGAGCAGAAAACACAGATAGATGTACGTTTAAGTACAGTGATCTGGGAAATGAAGAAAAAGGTTAATACTGCTCCGGAGAGGATGAAAGGAATGGATGGAGGTGAGAGGATCCTAAATCATATTTGGGAGCCAGAAAGGGTCTGTCTGTGGAAATGCTGTTGCTGCTGACCAAGGAAAGACAAGAGGGGCGGGCATCCCAGGAGGGAAGAAGGGGGAGACGCATTCAGGGGACGCGCTATGGCTGGCCTGTGGGAACAGGGAGGACAGAGAAGGAAGGAGGGAGATGAGTACATTAGGGAGAGAGAAAATGTTGTTTATTCAATCCCTGGTACCGTGATTTGTACACACACATTTCATCGTCAGCACCACCCTTGACTTCCTGGCCCATGAAAGGTACCCTTGGTCAGCACCGGAACAGAAGCATAGCCCATCTTCATTCATTGGCAAAAAACAAACAAACAAACAAAAAAATAATGTGAACAATATTACAGACTGAAAGGAATTCTCAAGGTGTCTCCTGGACTTTCAGGACTGAGAATGTGTAATAACGTGCTAAGTTGAGCTGATGGCTCCCTTTGCTATCTCAGATGAGATGGCATTTTACAGAAGATGAAATGTGAGTTCCAGAGTGGTTAAGTCACACAGCTTCACGCTGCAGTAGTCGGATTTGGTACCCACATCTCTGTGACCTGAAAACCCATGTCTCCTCCTCCCACCACAGTATGCTTCAGGCATAATAAGATAATTCCTATGGTAGAAGTATGCAAGCTTGTGAGGAGGCGGGAGGGTACCTCCATCCAGGAAAGAACAGGGACATGTTGTAGGGCCTTCATTACAGTGAAGAGTCACTGGTGTTTTAGCTCCTTTGACCTCCAAAATGCTCTGCTTCAGTAAAACCTGCCTGTCCTCTTAAAGGAAAGGGCTCCGACTTACACCATTCCTCTCTCTGTACCTTAGCTCACATGCACTTAGTAAATGTGATAGATTACTACCCATGCCCAGAAACAAGACAGATAAGGACAGGATCTAGAGAGTCAAGTATGTTCATTTTCTTTAGAAGCTCCTTTTTGCCATGGGGAAACATAATTCTGGGTTTGTGACTAAATTCCATTTGTTTGGAGGTGAGGTGGTTCGATTTCACCAGAGTGGAGATGCATTCTTTCCTGCAAGAAGGTTCCAGTGTATTCTGTTTCCGTGGATCCCCATGTGAATTAATAGCAGGCAAACACTGCCTTCTCTTTGTTCTCTGGTTTTCTTCAGGTTTATTCCTTCTAAGGAGACAAAGATTTCTCTGGGTGAAAGAGTCTCGGGAAATCCAGTGATAGGCACCTAAGCAAGAGCAGAGCTATAAAGCAGTTGCCATTTGAGCAGGTTTATTTTGTGTCGCAGAAAAGGGAACTTGATGACCAGCAGCCAGCAGGACCAGTAACATTCCTACCTTAGGAAGCTTCATTTCTGAATCAGAACCCTCGAAGGACCTTGTCCTAGTAGCCCTGTCACATCACTATCAAAACAGTCTTAAAATCATACTCTGATCATCTTACTTCCCTGCTTCACTGCCTCTCCTGCTCCCATGGCCAAACGAATAGAACCCATACCCCTCCGACTGAGTGTCCCTTTATCGCTGGTGTGCATCCTCTGATGGCTCCCTGGTTGAAACCACAGGCCCACCTCCCTGGCATTGTCCAGATGACTGCATCTTTCCCCCCACCTGAACTGTAAGACGGGCCACCACCACCACCACCACCACCTCCCAGTAGCATCTACCCAAGCACTTTGCTTGGCCTGCAGGGGGATCTCTCCAAACTGATTCTTCACTCAGTCACTCCGTAAGTACTGACTGTGCTCCTGGTATGTGCCGGGCATAGTGGAAACTGACATTGTGTGCCCTTAGGAGGTCACCAGTCTTCTAGTTTGATAGGCTGTGTGATTATGGCCAGCCTCTGTGCTTTAAGGCTTTGCTTTATGGATATGGTCCTCAGACCAACCACATTAGCATCACCTAAGAGCTTGTAATAACTATCAGATCAGAGCTCCCCACCAACTATCCTGCACTAACAACATTCCCGTGTGAACCACATTGCACAGCAGTGTGAGAATTTCTGCATTAAGAGTTGGGGCATCTAGGTGGCTTAAGTCGGTTAAGCATCTGATGCTTGGTTTTGGCTCAGGTCATGATCTCAGGGTTGTGAGATCACACCGTGCGTTGGGCTCTCTGTGTAGTCCGCTTAAGATTCTCTCTCTCCCTCTGCCCCTCTCCACCTATCTCTCTCCTTCCCTCTCTTAAAAAAAAAAAAAAGGCTCAGAGTAAAGTTGGGTGAGCAGTTTGGTTTGTACATTTGCTTTGCTTTATGATGATTATATACCTATAGGTTTAAATCGTTCTTCATTTAGCAAACTTTTTGAGGACGTGTTAATATAAGTTAAACTACTTGGTTTTGCAGAACACAGCCACCTTATAAACAAGCAAATGCAGAGTTACCTGTATTGTTTAAAAGATGAACATTTTCCAGATACGATTCATGTCATATTTTGCAAATATTTGAGTTATACTTACATTCAGGGCATGGTACTAGTGCAAAGATTATAAATTAGCATCTGGAGGCTATTTTTGGTCATACACATGTTTGTGTGGTCAACAGGTTTCATCAGTTTTTGATTCATTACATTCATTAGAAATGAACAGTTTTCCACATAAAAAGCCAGACCTCTGGCTTCTCTTGAAAACTGGGCAGTTCTGGGCCCATTTTCCTGATGCCACAGTGAGCTGGCACTGGGGGTCGTCTCATGTACGTGGGAGATGTGCTCTCATGTTCAGCATGGCCTCCACCCACGTCTCTGGCCCCTGTAGACAGTGGGGTCTGAGAACCTCTGGCAGGACCTACCAGCACTCAGAGTGAGCCTGCCTAATGCAGTTTGTCCCATTATAGTTACCTTCAGAGTCTTTGTCAAGATGTGGCCCCAGTGGGAACTTACCATGGACGAGGACAGAGACATGACTCTCGGCTAACGATTCTCAACCCGGGTGGCAGGAGCTTATAAAAATGCCAGGGCCCACTTCCCATCAGTACTGCCCAGAAGTCCTGACTTAGCAGATTTTAAAATCTCCACAGGTGATTCTAACCTGACTTGAGCCCTGCTGATCTAACCCATTTATCTTACTTGCAAAATAAAACTGAAACACATGCCAAAGTCAGAAAAAAATATACGCATATGCTTACATGCATAAATTGAAAGGTGGTGATGATTGAAAATTGATGATGAAGCCTCATTACTCTGGGCATGGATGATTCAACATGTATGACAGTTTTGTCTAGCGGGCTATCATTTACCTTTCTTATCTATAGAAAGAGCGGGCTAAGCAAATGAGCACTGTAAGCGAGGTTGCTTTAAAATGCCTTATAGAGACCTGATTTTTTTTTTAAGGATTTGAATTCAGACACTGAGTTGGTCTAAATATAATTTGCATTCCCTATTACAAAAACAAAACTTTGGAAGATGCCAGCAAGCGCTGTGAGTATGTCCTACGGAGCCCCTTCAACAGTTGTGGAATGGCTTTATGGCCTTGTCTGTTATCACCTCGTCTAAAATTCCATTTGTGCTGTAATTACTTTAAACTCATGTTTATTACAGTCAGAATTTGACCGTTTATGGCACAGCAGTGTTCATCCAAGGGTGTCATTAGAGGGAAAGTTCTGCTCATGCTGCTGCTTTAATAAAACCATTCCCCTCCCTCAGCCCCCAGATTCACTGGTGCACTCGAGGCCTGGCCAATGGAATCTCTGCCATCTGGGACAGATTCTGTTGATCAGGGGTCTGACGATCATAATTCATGAGATGACCGTAGGCAAGAAATTTCATTATTTCTAATAGCTTATAGTGGTTTGATATTTTAATGTAATTATGCTTAATTATATATTGTAATATGCATGGGCCAGGCTTTGGAACTGGGTCTTGGTAAAATATAGCTAATGGAAAATTTTCCTCCAGTTTTTCTGAAACAAGGAATTAAATCCTAACGTGAAACTGAATGCAAATCCAACAAGCAGTCTCTTGCCAGAGAAAATATTGGTGTAATACATTTGAATGGCCCAGTTTCAGTTCGATTGGCTAACTCCCCAAATCATACGCTGTTTGAAAATTGTTTCAGAAGTGCTGTTGCTCACCTTTCCACTAACCTAGTTTTAGTAATTTCTGCGTGACTTATGAATTTTGACCAACAGACAGTCTAGGGGAGGGAGATGTCCAGAGACTCATACGGAATAATGTTATTTATTGCGATCACCGGTAAAGGCGCAGAGGGAGAGAGGTAAAACTCGTGCCTGTGGCAGGTTTGGGGCTCTTGCTGATCTGCGCTGCCCATGGTGGGTGGGTGTGAGGGCAGAAGGAAGAGCAGGAACTAAAATATTGCTTGTTCCTGTTTGGCACATCCCCCGGGAGCTAAGCAGGGATGGCTGGTTTTTATTCCATTTGGACTCTCGTTGGTTTTCCGGACATTCGGAGCTATAACAAGGGAGGAGAATGGACAAGTGTTAGGATCCATGCAAGTTTGCTAAGGCTTAAATCTGATTCTTCCAAGAAATAAACCCATTTTAAAGTGCCCTCCCTCTCTCTGCTCTGTCGCCCCTCTCCTCTCTTCTGGCACCTTCGCTCTTCTGCATGGAAGTCAGAGTGCACTGAGCAGAGGGAGCGCGGGTGTCCAGACCCTTCCCAGCCCGGAGCCTCTTTAGAAGTTCAGTGGCATCTATTGTGGCCAGGTCCCTTGAGTCTGGGCTACCTGGAGCCCGAGCCAGACCGTAGCCCCCCCCCCAGCCGAGCAGCAGGATCTCAAAGGCACCACTAACAGACAGTTCCAGCCTTCTCATGGACGGGAGGAGATGGCTCCTTGCTTTTCCTTTTGGGAGTTGCTCACTCCCTGGCCTGGAAGGAAAGGTAGAAAACAAGAAAGGGGTAGTTCCTCACATTTGCATTTGTAAATGTCAGGCTTAAGGGATGGTAAGCCATCCCATACCAGTGACTTAATTCCCTGAACACTCCCATGTTACTAAGTCCATTTTCCAGTAGAAAACACTGAGGCTCTGGGAAGTCAGACATCTAGATGAAGCTGACGCAGCAAATGCACAGTGGAGTCCGATGGTGGACTCGGGTCTGTCGCCCGACTCTGTGGCACCCTCCCCCGTGCCGCGCTGGTCACCACAGACAGATGCACACATTCATGCGGCTCCCTGAATAGGACAGGCTCTCCCTGGGACAGAACTCTCGTTTCGTTTTTAGCAGATTTTAATGGGGCCTATTTTGAAATCTTTGCTTAAGGGCACCTTATGATGTTTAGGAAAGAAAAAAAAGAGAAAAACCTAGCCACCAGAGGGGAGGAAAGGAGATGAAACCTTCCTCTAGAGGCTTCCAGGGGAAGTTTATTAAAGGCTCCCTCATCATACGACATTGCACGCAAATGCTGACTGGTACACCTGGTAGAGATGAGGAAATAGCAATACGTCAATGGAAAGAGCCGCGAGATGGGAGTCGGGCGCTGGCTGGAGCCCTGTCTCGGCCATTTGCCAGCTCTGTGACTGTGGACAGTTCTCTGGGCACCCTGTATATCGGGGACCACGGTGTCCCACAGGACTGAGGTGGAGCTCAGATGCCATAGCATACGAACCACACTGCGGAGCCTCTGAAACACTTCACAGGGGAAAGGGGTTCTCACGCGCGTGTGCTCCTGGCCCGCGGTCTGAGTGGGACAGAGCAAAGGCACACACCTCCTTCAGTGACCCCAGCACCTTCTTATTCTCAGGGGAATCAGCTGCTCTAGCAGTAACCATTTTGTGGATGGCTCATTCTCTTTGACCAGGTCACTCTAAATTGCAGATCTAAATCAAGACCTCATTACTGCCCCCTTCAGTTGCTGGCTGGTCCTAGAGAGGCATGTCAGAGTCATCCTTAAACTGTATCCCTCCCTGAGCCTCAGCAATATCCGCTCCCTGGATCCCAGTTGTAAAATCCACCTACAGAATTAGCCTGTCTCTCCTGGTGTCCCGTCTGCAGGTCCTCCCTTCTTTCAGCCCTTACTCAGTGCTCTGCTGTCTATGTTCTATATCTTCTAGCCCAGTGCCAGGTACACTAAAGTCTGCCCCACAAAAACCTCACGCCCTAGGGTCTCACTACCCCCTCACCTGCCCGGGCAGGTGTCTCCCTCAACATGCTGGCTTCTGACACCCCCATATCCAGGCAATTGTTGCCTACATGTTGACAATAGTCCTTGTAACTTCAGTACTCAGAAATCGCTCAAAAAGGTCTGTGTCATACAGTGGTTGAAGCACAGACCGGGAAGCCAGGCAGCCTCACTGGGGATCCCAACTCTGCCACTTTCTAGAAGGTTTCTTAGGCAAATTCCATTCCCTCTCTCTGCCCCATGTTGCTTACTTTAAAAGCTTAAAACAGTGCCTGGCACACAGAAACCACTGCATGTATGTGAGGCCTTGTGGGGTGGGCCCTGCTTGGGGAGGCAGAGGGGAAAAGGCCAGGATTTTAGTGCTGGGAGCAGAAGGAGCAGAACAGTTTACACAGTATTTAATAAAATATTCTCCACCTGCAACAGTAGCTTCCCTCGAAGGCCATTTTGGATCAGCCTTAACTAAGGCTGGTCTTCTGGTTGCCCACTGATTCTCCCAGAATCACCTGTCACAAGCTTGCCTTTGGTTCAATATTACATACTTGGCGGTCCAGCCCGTGTGCTTTTCCTTGGTGTCTTCACTCGTTTGCCTTGTGTTCTTATTTGAACTTTGAGTAGGTAAGAGCTTTCTACTTAAATTTCAGAGCCGTTTATAAATAGGCTGCTTAGTTTCAGCCAGCAGGTAAAAGCTTTCATTAAATTGTTCCTCCTTCCCATAGTGCTATTATCTGGAGATCTCAGAAAGGAAAAGTTAAGAGTGATGTTTTCTAGTTGTTAAGGCCCAGTTTGAGGCCCAAGCTGCTGTTTTCCATTTTCCTACCTATAATTGATTGATAGGACTCTGACCAGTTATCTACACCTGTCAGCTTTTACCCACCTCTGAGAAAATTTTCCTGAAGTCACCTAGATCATTATCCATGACTCAGGACCAAAGTCCCAAAATAATTCAGAAACAAGGTTCAGGTTCACTCTGCATGCAAACTTTTTTTAGCATATCCATTAATTTTCTCACCAAGAAAGAAATAGGAACATAAGCAGCATTAGCTGCCTTTGAAAGAATAATAAATGAAAATGAGGGGTGGGGGGCTACCCAGAAGTCTCCCTTTTCTATTCAAAATCTAAATAGCCTCTGAAATATTTTGAAAGGCACTTTTTCCCCAAATATTCAGTTCTATCAAGGATTTTTTGCATTGTTACAGTGACATAATTAAATACGTGTAACATTTTCTTTGGAATTGTATTCACTTCTCAACATCTTCAGGTTTTTGTTGTTGTTTTTAGAGATTTTACTTATTTGATAGAGAGAGAGATCACAAGTAGGCAGAGAGGCAGGCGGTGGGGGGGGGGGGCGGTAAAAGGCTACCCGAAGAGCAGAGAACCCGTTGTGGGGCTCGATCCCAGAACCCTGGGATCATGACCTGAGCCAGAGGCAGAGGCTTAACCCACTGAGCCACTGAGTCTGGATATGGGGGTGTCAGTCTTCAGTTTTGAATAACATACTGGAAACCTCTAAAAAGAGGAACCGTAAAAATGAAGAGACACCATTTCTTGGCGGCGCATACAAGTTGTAACAGGAGATTTGAGCGGGGAGTGTTCTAGAATAAGGCGCAGCTCAGTGATGGGTTTTAGTAGCCCTGTCACACTTCAGAAATGTAGCCATGATGACTTATCCTGGCATTTCCCCCCAAATGGCACTGCTATGGCCTCATAAATGTACGGGGCCTTAGAAGAGAGTTCCAGATGATCTTGCTCTTCCCCAGTGAGAACAAAATTTGACACGATGCAGCCTCACTGTGTAATTGAGGTGTATTGAGTATGAGGACATCAGCCCAAAAGGAAGACTGCAGAGTGGAGGGGCAGTCTCATTGCCTGAAAATCCAAGGTTACTGGGGAGGCAGGAGGGATCTTCTCGCCTCAGAAACTTGTTTCTCATTTATTTCAGGCACATGTTCCATCCCCGCCACTGTCTTCTGCCACCATTCCATCTTGTTCTCAGTGTCTTCTCTTTCAAATGGTTTATTAGAAGCTCTGCACAATGGCCCTCAATATCACCCCTTTCATCAGACAGGCTTGTGAGAGTGGTGACAGCCTCCCTGAGTCAGTCTTCCTCAAACCCAGACTGCATTGCAATGCTCTCCTTCTTCTATGCTGTTTTTAAACCCCACCCACACAAACTCCCAGGTATTGGCAGCTTACCTTGTGGGGTTGATAATTAAGAACAGGATTCTGTGATTGTTTGTGGCCTTGGGGTTACCGCCTCATTCTCTTAACTTATTAACAGAGATGCAGGTATCCTGCGACAGAGTACTCGCGGAGCTTTCAGCTCAGTCCTTCAGACATAACATTATCTCTTCGAGTGACAGCACTTCCACAAGATCTTCCACAGGAAAAAAGCCTTTTAGAGAAAATTACTGATTCCAAAGGCATTTGCATTTTTGACAGAGGTCCAAAGCGTGGTTTTGTAGGCAAGTATCATTTACTTGAGAAAGCGGTTTCCCTACATCAATGCAAGGCAAGCATTGCCTCCATGCTAGAAATGAAGGCGTCGATGAACAACAGGCTGTTTCTTTCTGAGATGGGCCACATTTGTCACGAGGCTCCCGTAACCAAGTCCTGCAAGACTCTCTTATTTCCACATACAGACGTGAAAGACCCAAGGAAATTGTCACCTTGTCACTGAGGCAGTGGGGATCTCAGCCCATTTCCTCAGTTGCCCCATGGTTGTTACTTGAATTCCTACTATGACAGGTTTGAAGTAGTTACCTAGAAGTTACCCTGAAATAGTTACTCAGCATTTACTAGTAGTCATAGTTTTTATGACTTAAATACATAAAAGCTAAAATTTTAAAATTCTACATTTTATATGTTCACATACATGGGAAATAATAGCCAGTTAATCAATTCAGGATAAATCATACTGTCTCTTAGCCCACCACATTCCTGTCCCTCTAGGCATGACTGTGATGAATGTGACAGCTTTGATCCAATCTTGTGCACTTTTTAAAAATGGAAATTAGACTGTCATTCTGCGAGGTATTATGAATGTGTCAACGAGGCATCTGCCTCAAACAGCCTGTAAATACAATAGGTTCATAAACTTGATTCTTCTGAGCTATAATTTATCCTGGTTACTTTTTGAATCTGCAAAGAACATATTTTTCAGCCTGTATTTTCTAGAGGCGTGTCTACTGGCTCTGCGGTGGACATTTTCCATGACATTTTCCATGACGTCTGGGAGACTCTGTGCAGCCCAGGCTCCTGAATGGTTCCTTTGGTGGGTCCTCTCGTTCCGTGCTTCTGCATGGAATTCTGACTGGACAATGTGAATTTCAGGTGACAGAGACCCTGGTTCAGATTAACTGTATGTTCTTGGCTCCTATGCTAACACATCATCAAGAAATAACCTCCGACTACATCCACAACTCAATGGATCTGGGAAATCACTTCTGCACAGCACAAAGAAACCCCCCACCACACTGAAGGAAGAGAGCACATTGCTCTAGGCTGGCACTCAAGGGGTGTGTTGGGAAAATGTGCAATGGGCAGGGCAGCAGGAGCAGGACCAAGGTGCAAGGGGAGTGGGCAACCTGCATGGGGAAAGGGGGGCATGGGTGTTGCTCAGATGGAAGTGGATGTCTCCGTAGGCTGGCCTCCCGATTTTCAAAAGGAGGTTGAAATGCAGACGGTAGTGGCAGATCTGGTTCCTTCATTATCTCTTTGCTTCCTAATTTGTTTTTAACTTGTGCCAGGTACTTGTTCCTGCCAGCTAAATGTTTGGAGTTCTTTTCCTTTTGCTTCTTTCCAACACACACACACACACACACACACACACACACCACACAGTGAGAACAGTAAAATCTCTCTGTTTACTTGAGGCTAATAAATTAGAAAAAGTCAGATATATTATCTGTGCATATTGGCATCAAGTGAGGTTCGTTTCAGGACAGAACATAAATGACGGAACGGAGCAGCTTATATGGGGTTTAAACCCCAGTTTCTGACAACACTTGAATCATGTAATGAACACGAGGTTATTCCATATTTTTTGCTTCTCTAGAATAAGTTGATTTTCTTAAATGCTTGTATAATTTAGTGTTTCTTTTCATATTTCTAATAATTTTGAAGGAAAAGGCTGAAGTCTATAATAGCAAGCTTACTAATTTCTTCTTATAACTAGGAGAGCTAGCCTTAAAATTATTTTCTGCTCCTCCCGTATGTCTTCCAGTCTTCAGGGTCCACTGTGCCATCTGGGATCGACAGGTGAGCCTGGGGCCAAGGAGGGTGAGGACCCAAAGGGGGCGAGGGCGGTTCCTGCCACAGTGTGTGGGAAAATACACGTGCTCTGTGACTATAGGAAAAAACAGGAACACGGGCAGGAGGGGCTCACCGGAAAGCCAAGTAGTAGGGAAATATGGTGTGGGCGCGAACACGAGCCATACTTCACGAACAGCTGCTGCCAGGGATTTCTGCCTCTCTGGCCCCCGTCTCAGTATTTACGAGGGAACCAGAACAAGGACCACATAAGCAGCAGCCTCTCCTGGGGGCACCGTTGTGTCCTGCCTCTCTGAAAGCAGGGAATACATTGGAAATACATACAATTCCAAAAAAAAGGAAACATCCCCTGAGCTGCTTCCTCATTGAATCTGTCCAGAAGGAAAATGTGAAAAGAAGCCCACAAACTAATGTGTCCATGTGTTTTCAACAAAAGAAAGGATCACATGAACACCTAAGAGGGGGCGCTCAGTGTGGATTCACAAGGGGCAAGCTGGCTTCTGCCAAGCGCCTCCCTCTCCCAGAGCAGAAGACAGGGGAGGGAACGTGCCTCAGAATGGAAACTGCTGGGCCATCGGGGCTGTCCCAGGCTGGAAGGGTTCCCCCAGGACCATTTGCGAAAAAGAACAGCTCCTCCACAGGGTGGATGGAGCACAGAAGCCTGTGAAAACAGGCCGACTTCCAAGACACACAGACCCATCACTTGGACCTCCAAGCGCCCCCACGACACAGGCTGATTTCTCTGATTCTGTGAACACGTCAGCACCTCCATGAGGGGAGCCCTTGGCACTGCTTTGGAGGGAGCGTCTGTGCTGAGCTCCTTGCCAAGAAAGGAGGCAGCTTTTCTTGCCAGAGACGGAAAAGGATGAGCAGCAGTGCTGAATTCCCCAGCCGAGGTGGATGGGCCCCTGGGCTCATGCACTGGGGGCTGCTGTCTTCTCCCTCCTGCCAAGCTGTCCTCTCCAAGGCTCAGAGTGCTTCTTTGATCAGGTCTACACAGTTTCCAGGTAGAGTCCCTGAAAACATGTTTATTTTGAGATAAGTCTGGCAATACTCCCAAAGATCTGTCTGGAGATCTGTTGTCTTAGTGGTGCAGCACTAAGCACTTTATAAGGCTTTCCTTATAAAGGAGAAGCACCTCTGTCTTCCCCAGAATGATCAGGCCCCACAATCCTTACCTCCCCAAAATGTCACTTTTGCCTCCTTATATTTATATTTTTATATTGCCTCTTTATATTTTGTCACTTTATACAGAAATCCGGAGGCAGTGACAGAAACTTCTTTCAAAGGATTGGAGGAAAGGAGTGCCCCTGCTGTGATGGGCTCTGGGGTTGGCATCCCACCCCTGCCATTGCCTGCTGAATGTCTTTTGCCAGGTTCCCCAGGGTGTTTGAGACCCTTGAGAGCTAATAGCACTACCCCCACGAGGTCAGGTGGAGAAAATAAAGCCGTCAGTAAGAGGCAACCAGTAAACGTGTGTGCTCTTGGTTCCCCGCTCACTCTAAGTCCAGACTGGTGCCAGCAGAGGGCTCTGAAGCTCTGAGGGCTCCCCCCCGCCCCCTGCCCGTGGCCCTAGCAGCTCCGGGGCCCATCCCCTCAGGTGCCATTTTGCCATCCTGATGGAGAGCTCCCGGCTGGTGTGCACAGTGCTCTGCCCTGGGCTGGCTGGGCTTCACCTCGAGCCTGGCCACTGTGGAGTCCTTAGGAACCGTTTGACCCGAGGTTTCCCTGAGGTTGGGCACCCAAGGACTCCTTGCCCCAGCAGTCCAGAGGTTAGGAATGGGCAGTGCAGAGAAGAAGGCGAAATCCAATGGGGTGTTCCCTGAGGCAGGCACACAGTGGGGAGCCTCGGGTTTTCCAGCAGTCAACACCTATCTTGTCCTCCCTCCTCAGGATTTCTGCCTGTCCTGCTGCCTGTATATCAGCAAACAGCCCTTGAGCACCTGCCCTGTGTCAGAGGCCACGCTAGTACCTGCGGGGGGGGGGGGGGGGCACAGAGAGAAAGGTCAGAGGTGTCTTCCCCCCTGGAGGAGGGGGAAGAACCCCCCCTGGAGAGTTGTGTAAGATTTTCAGGTTTATGATGTATTAGCTCACTCGTTGCTCCCCACCCCTACATTACCGGAGATGAGAAATAGCCGAGGGAGTCAGGAGCCCAGCACACTCACAGGCCTGGGCTCTGACACTGGTCCCACATGCTGCCACCCTAGGTGCCCCCGCCCTGCCCTCAACTCAAATCCACCGGCCTTCTTCCAATCCCGGACCACCAGCCATCCACAACTGGGATTAAGAGGGCAATTAAACTGTTCCTCACGCTCGGTACTGTTTTCTTTCGTGCCACACTGACACGGGTCTAAGCAGGGCAGGGCATTTCAGACTTGCCAGTGTCCGTTCAAATAGGATGTGCTCTGTGACTGGCTGCAGAGAGCAGGGATAGGAGTGAACAGGTGGGGGCAATTTGAGAAGAGAGAACAGGTGGGGCAATTTGAGAAGAGAGACTCCATTTCTTGCTCAAGTTGGCACCAGTGTTCATTCAATTATGGTCTCATGTCTGCAAGTAAAAGGAAATGGTCTTGCAGGGGATAAAAAAAAATACATGCTGAGCTATTGGGTTGTAGTATTCAATCAAAAGAAGTTAATTAATGATATCTCAAGCTGTGTGAAGCAGATACTAAATGAAAAGGTCACCCTTTCACCATCAAAAAATATGCTGCACTGAAATCTTTTATTGGATGACTAACATACCAAAAGTTAATATGGATTTCTCTGCATTTTCGTTGAAATGAAACCAGAGGGTATCTGCTTCTCAAGTATCAAAATTGAGATGTTAGTTAGATTCCATATCACAAACAATTCTCAGCCTTTTCAGTAATGTGTCTATTTGGCAAACGGGCAAAAGCCCACAGGATGAAAACTCATTGTTTTCTCTGGCACAGAGCGAATTAGCATTTGCTACCGCGTTCTTTGTCTCTGCGGTACAATTCCTCAGATGGCTCAGCCCTCCCATCAGGTAGGAAGCACCTGGACTCCGCCGTACCATGTGTCAGATTGGTGCCGCCCGCGGGGATACAAGGAGGAACTGGAAAGGACTGCCCTTGAGTTTATACTCCACGAATCAAGACGGCAGAGCGAACAGTCTGTATAGGGAGCAAGTGGTGGGGGCCATATGGGAGCGGCCCTGGCGAGACAGGACATCCCCTGCTGAGGGCTGAGGACAGTGAGGAGGCCTGAGGACCTCCGTGTGGGGAATCCTGAGCGTCTGGGAACTGACGGGTAGACTCCTGGCATTGGAGACCCTCTACAAGAGAGTTTGCTGCTCTAGGATCAAAAGGAGGAGCGAAAACCCTTCCCTTGGGAATAAAAGCTGGCGGCTGAATCCTGTCACAGACGAGGGGACTGAGTCTCACTATAGGGAGTTAGTATTATTTGCCACTCCCCCTGCTTGTGAAATGACTTGTCCCATCGGGATCCGGTTGTGTTTGGCTATAAACTGGTGGAAGGCGCCTTTGTGCAGGCAGCAAGGCCAAGAGACGCCAGGAGGGCTGTGTCCCACCGGCCAGCAGTCGAGGGGCGGGAGGAGCAAGCTGAGGACCGGAGGAGATGTGGAAGCCACTGAAGGAGGCGCAGCCTTGAGTTCCTGCGGCGGGGCTGGGGAAGAGAGAGCTGTGCGGGGGAGAAATGGAAGACTGCAGTGTCTAGCAGGGGGTGGACACAGTTTGGGTGCTTGCTGAGTAGGAGCTGTGAGGAGACGCTCAGTCAGTAGGGAAGAAGGCCAGCAGTAGGCTGTGGGGCTGGATGGCCGCCCATGAGGAGCACTGCTGCTCGGTCTTCAGAGATGTGACAATGAGGACAGGCAGGAGGGGTGTCAAGGGGACAGGCACCTGCTCACAGGGAAGGCAGGCCTGAAGTGCCAGGGACTGTGAGCTGGGGCACTGGGTTTTCACTGAGGGAGCAAGGCTGAAGAGGGAAGGCCAGTTGGCTCCGAACAAGGTGATGAAGTATAAAGCCCAAAACCGGGGCCTCAGAGGAGGCTGGGCTTTTCTGTGACAATCGAGGACTCTCAGAAAATGGCAATAGGAAGTCTAGAAACTTCAAAGCTCTGTGTCCATCCTCCCCCTAGGACCCACTCACCAGGGAGGAAAGAGAGGAGCTGAGTTACTACAGGATCCTTGAGAAGTTTGTGATTTGGGGGTGTATGGCCACACTTTTAAAGAAAGTGGCTTGAAATCTGAGTGGTTCCTGATCTGGTTTTGAGAGCCGCCATTTTTTGCATTTGTAGTAAATGAAGTTAGTTCCTACTTGCCCGATACGTGCATTTCTTCTTTAGTCATTTATTCACCAACCCCGGAGACACTGAGCATCCTCTGTGTGCCAGATCAGCGTACCAGTGCGCAACTCCAGCATCCCGGCCGGCTGACCCTGGAGCCAGGATGAGAGCTCAGGCCCACATCTCCAGCGGCACTCCCCCACTCAGGAGGGCGGTCTCTAATCTCCAGTCTCCTGTCTTCCTCCACCCTTAGGCTTGCAGTGGCTGGGGTCGTGCAGGCCACCCGGAGCTGCACGGTTATCACGGCAGCACGAGGAGTCATGTGGACTCTAGCCAACTCTCTGGGCTCCCCTCACATGGCCCAGATCTGACAGAAACCACGACTCTGCACTCTTCCACACGGCACTGTCCAGTGGAAATACGCTAGCAGCCTGCATGCTCCAAGTTATCTAACAGCCACGTTTAAAATAACAAAAGAAACAAGAAAAGTTCACTTGATTGGCACTTTATTTAACCTGATATATACAAAATATCATTTCACATGTAAATCAAGATTTAAAAATGTAAGGGCATATTTTACTTTTTTTTTTTTTTGTAAAAGTAATCAAAATCCAGGACACGTCATTCACTCACAGCACATCTTGGGTTGTACTATCCACATTGCACGTAGTCCAGGGCCACGTGTGGCCATGGCTGCTTTGTGGATAGTATAAAGATCTAGAACATGTAGCATTCTTCATTCAGCTTCTGATTCCACCGATTGGCCCCCTGAGAAGTCCTGGACATTTCTGTGCTTCGTCTCCCACATTCATATAAAATCAGTGCAGAACAAACAGGTTTGTGATGAAGACGAAGAACCACGATCATAAAGCACTCTGCAGATACAAATGTATGGGTTCTAAATAATAAGGTTATGAAAAAACGGAGCACGGGATGGCAAATCACCCCACTTGCTAGGAGTAGAAGTTAGGGTTAGGAGTGCAAACCGGCAGTGGGTAGAGGGCCTGCTGGAAACTGACCTCCTGCTCAGGTGTATTCCTGAATGCAGATGTTGTGTGGTTGTCTCACCTCCCGGATGCTGTTCGGGTTCCTCTTGCTCTGGGTTTCTTTTTGTTTTGAGGAGCCTGGGGGGTAAAGAAATAGAAATGAGGAGGGACTGAGTGAGTTTAGCCTGGTCAAATCAAGAGATGAGGTAGCATAGAAATGACCCCCCGCCCCCTAGGGCTCCTGTGTGGCTCAGTGGGTTAAGCCTCTGCCTTCAGCTCAGGTCATGATCTCAGGGTCCTGGGATCAAGTCCCACATGATTTCAGGGTCCTGGGATCAAGTCCCACGTCGCTCTTCAGCTCTCTGCTCAGCAGGGAGCCTGCCTACTTGTGATCTTTTTTGAAAAAGAAAAAGAATTGACCTCCCCCCAATCCAGTTAAGAACAAAGACCTGAAACCAGGGGATCTTGAGAAGAAACAATGTTGCCAAGGGCAAAGCCTATCCTAAGCCTTTCCATGCTTCCCCAGCAGAAGCCGCTACTGGGGCATAGGGCTGCAAGCAGAATAACTCCTCAAGAAGTGATGGGTAAATTGAGGAAAGTCTGACAGTGATTGTCACGGTATACAGTAAGCAGGAAAAAACATAACAGCATACTGGGACCCATTGCCATTTTATTTTTTATTTGCTCCTCTTTAGAGCAGCGAACACAGCAGAATTGCTACCCCTTTCATTGAAGAGAGGGTTGCTTGTGAAATGGGTCTCTGTAGTTAGTGGGATTAAAAATAACTCGAGGCCCAGCCGTGCAGCCTCTGGTTACCATTTATGACTCACTTGCTTCAGTTTTGTTGTGTGCGCCTTTGTGAAGAAACAACCATATTTTTAAAGAACATTTCCATAAAGGATTTTTTCCCTTTGTGGGAGAGGAGCAGAAGCTGGGAGAACGGAGAGGGGCAGAGAAGAAATCAGGGACCTACTTTCATGTTTTTGCAAATGAGTTAAAATCTTTTCCTCTCAAAATCCTTCAGATTTTGTGGAAGTCTGTGGGATGGGGAAGCTGACTGTGCTCGTACCATGTCCTCCATCTGTCTGGTCATGACACCCAAGAGGCAGGCCTGAGTCCCACAGCCTCCACAGCTGGGCGGGTCTGGTTATCCCCGTGGACTTGGAGCAGAGGGCCTGTCTGTGCGCAGCTAGGGTTTCCCCCTCCAGAGCAGATGGCACTTGCCGTGGAGACTCCTGTCCCATCAGACAGTCCGCTGGATTCCAGCAACATGTTGCCTCTGCAAGAAAGGCATTGACTATTTTTGGAGATGGAACTATTTATTCCTTCCTCTCTGAATGCTGCTGAATGGATATGATCCAAGTACCAGACCAAGTCTCCTGGTATTCTAGTTAGGGCCTCCCCTTCCCTAGAGCTGGACACACAGCTGAACGTGCTGGCTGCAGGAACTAGTGAGTGCTCCAGAGCTCAAAGTGCCTGGGCCAAAATCAGTAAACACACCATAATATATTTTTTTAAATTCATAAAACCCCAAAGAAACACCCAGTGAGAGAAAAATAATAGCCAAAAACTTGTTACAATCAAACTATTCTAGAAACAGCAAACTACTGAGGTGACAAGTACTACATGCTCAGTGTTTTCTGGAAGGGGAAAGACATCTGAAGTGTAGGGATAGCTTTCTTTATTGTCATTCACACGTTGATGTTAGAGGCAAAGCCAGGATTATGCATGCATTTCACTTTTCTGACCCAAAAGGCATTTTGACTAATTAAAATATTAAAACCTCTAGTAGGAGGGCTGCTTTCACAGGCTGAATTTTCTTGGCTGACTTTGAGGGGAGTGGGTAGGAACCACTTGCTGCAGTGAGTAGTGTAACTGGGAAGCATCCAATATCCCTCAGCTGTGTTAGGGGGATACTGGGGCTGAATGCTGGGCCTCGTGGATGAAGTACATAAGTCACCCAGTTAGGAAGCCCCCTTCTGTCCTGTGTTCATGGTGGACATCCTTTTTAATCCAGAAGCCTCTGTTTACTCAAAGAGCCCCAAGACAAATGATCTGATTCTTTTCACTTGATAATAGTTTCTGAAGACAGTATATACCTTCATCACAGGCTTCTGCTTTTTAATTTATTAGCAACCATTTAGGGAGTATCTAATATGATGTGAGCTCTGCTGGGCTTGGTAAAAAGTTAAAATCAGTGTGTTCGCATTTCATAAAAATGTATGCAGATTTTTAAGTGGATATTTTCAAAAGCCTAATTTTATGCACAGAATTTAAAATGATGCAAATCACCCCACATTTTAAAAGTCTGTCAAGAGCCACATAATTTGAAAGCTGGCAGGCTGAATGTATTTTAGAGGCATGACTCGGTTCCTGAACATTGGCACCGGTGTGCCCGGGCAAGATGCCCTAGTCGGCGTCGGCAGTGGCCACGGCTCCCACGCTCCTTTCCTCCCACTGGGATTTGGCAGAAGACTTTTGTGACCCCGACACTGTCATTCTGGGACCACTTGGGTGTGCAAGCTGAACATGGCTGAAGCCCTTGAGTTTCAGTCTGTATTTTAGCTTTCATGGGTTTTAGGCATATTCAGCCACACTGGCTTTGGAAATCTTCTGTGTCCAAACATTCCATTAGAAGTTAAAATATCTTTGTATATTATGTTAAAAAACAAAACTCAACTTTAAATTTTATTTTATTTTTTTAAAGGATTTTATTTATTTATTTGAGAGAGAGGCAGTGAGAGAGAGCATGAGTGAGGAGAAGGTCAGAGGGAGAAGCAGACTCCCCGTGGAGCTGGGAGCCCGATGCGGGACTCGATTCCGGGACTCCGGGATCATGACCTGAGCCGAAGGCAGTCGTCCAACCAACTGAGCCACCCAGGCATCCCTCAACTTTAAATTTTAAAGATCTCATTGGCTTTCTTTAATGATTCATGAATTGAACAACATCCTCTCTAGCAGATAGAAAGTGATGTAGGAAAGATGTTAGGGTTCGAAGTCGACGGCCAAGAAAGAATTCTTGAGACGTCTTTTGTGCAAAAGTGATTTTATTAGAGCATGGGGACAGGACCCATGGGCAGAGAGAGCTGCAGTGGGGTTGTGAGGAGTGGCCCATTATATACTTTCTGGTTCGGAGGGGGTTAGGGATAGTGTAAGCCTCTAAGGAATTTTGGAAGCAAGCTTTCCAGGACTATAAAGGGTCTAGCTATTGTAGGGAAAATGTCATTTGTTATCGTCTAATAAAAATTTAGTCATGAGACCCTTCAGATGTATATCGGTGGACCATATGCTTGGGGGATGATTGCCAAAACTTATCTTGGAGGGGTTTAGAGATAAAGGAAGTTTCCAAAGAAATTTTTATACATGAATTGTATACATTTTTATACTTACAGGATCCTGGTTGGGGGGTGGGGGTCATGGTTTTGGGCTAGGATTGCCTTTTGCCCTTAGCAAAGTATTAACATTGAAGTAGTTGAGTCCCTAGAGGTATGTTACCCTGCCTATTTCAAGGACTTGTCAGGGGGATCTAGGTAGTAAGGAAATTTAATAATTTTTCTTCTGCCTTTGTTTCCCATATCAGAGAGGAGTTCCAAGGAACTGTACAAAGTAGATTTCTCAGGCAGAAGGGGGCAGGGACAAGCAAAGAATGGGTTGTTTTGGTTACCTTTGTTTGGGGGATGGCAGGGATCCAGCGGTCAGGTTATCTCACAAATGCTCACCAGGAAATTCCAGACTGACTGGCTGAGATTACATTCCTGGGAGAAGCTGAAACTGCAGCTAGGCCAGGTATTAAGTCTGGGTTTGCTGATGTGGGGCTGAGCACATATGACTCCGTTTTGAGCTTGTCTCTTTTATAATTTCTGTAACAGTAACGTAATCCCTCACATGTATTGAACACTTATCATGTCCCAGGAGCTATTGTAATGCTGACAACTCAGTGGGATGTAAGTATTATTATTACCCCTTCAAACACCTTGATATATGGAGGCTAAGTCACTCAGCAACTGCGTTGGCACCAGGACTCATGAGTAGACGAGCTGGTGTGACCCTACCCTTCCCCCATTGCCACAGTCCTCCGACACAAGACCCATCCTAGCATTCTCTTAGCCAGACATGAGGATCTCACCCCAAAATCATCAGCTTTGGAAGTAGCTGGACCTGGTAAATGATACAAAAAAAGGCAAGACAAACCACCACAAAACGCTCTCCAAAATCCATTCCCTCTTTCCTGTTACTGTTGGAAAATTAGTCTTCCATGGTGTTAATTTTGAAAAATGGATCATCCCTCCACAGGGCATCAATCCTGACCTCAAGGAACTTACAGTCAAATTTAGAATAGCCCTTACCCTTTAATGGATGGTTAGGATATGCTGGGGACCACACTATGCCCTCATTCGCATTCTCCTTCCCCCTCCCGCCAGCTCTAGATGGTACATGTTCTTGACTCCAGTCCTGCCTTCGAGTTGGCAGACTGGTTATTCCAAATTCCTGCTCTCAGACTCCCTCCCTAACCTAACTTCACGTCTTTTTGAGCCCAAATACTCACCTTTCAGTCTTCCCATCTCATTTTATAGAGTTAATAATAGTGTAAATAATATTTGTGCTCAGGATGTAACTAGTTCTGGCAGTCATTCCCCAAAACATGAGGTTGTAGGTTAACAGACAAGAACCCTTATACCCATGAGAACTCAAAGCCAGGCAGGGGACTGGTGACCCAGCACACTGGCAGCAGACCTTTCCCGCCTCCCACGGGAGGACTCACTTTGTCATATAGAACCTATTCTCCATTAAGTTCTGTCCATCCTTTGAGAAACCTGGCTTTCACCTCCCTTCAAGCAGATAGTTTGATTTAAATAGGAACACAGCTAACTGAATTCAAAAACTAGAGACAGCATAAAGCCTCGTGTGTTCAAACACGCAGCACACAGCTCAAGGTCCCCACCTGTAGTTGGAACCTGAAGGCCACCTTGTTCACTGACGGGCCCCATCTTCCAGGGCCCGGAATCCTGAGAAGCAGGGTACTGAGGACCTCCAGGGCTGTTCGGTGCTGGTATAAGCACACCTTAGACAAATTTCCAGGTGGACCCCTTGGCATTCAAGGAAGTGTAATTCTGCTTCCAGAATTACAGTGTGGAAAATGTTCTTGCTGGGGAGCACAGTCGTTCTTTGATATTTTTAATGCCTTTGACCTTTATTTGTGCATCACAGAAATCTATTCACCGTCCCTTCACATCTCTGTAACTTCCAAAACATAAGACTCGTTAACGGTGTCCTTTTAGAGTCCTATACAGTTTGGAAACAATACATGATTGGTTTACCCAGGACATGGGTTTGAGATACAGATGTGATTTTTTTTTTAAGTCCACGTTATCTCAGCAAAAAATAGCCAAAAAGTGATTCATTTTCAGAATAAAGCCAGGCTTTGGCTCAGGTCTGAAATCCCTCTGAGCAGATAGGGTTAACTCCTCATTGCCCAGGAGAGCCCTGGGTGGTTTTAACTCTGCGGCCTTGACCTCAGACACTCAGGGATGCTTCTGCCCCCTGGGTCTTCAGGGCTGGTTTTGTACATGCTCCTTGTCCAACCTGACACCTTCATTAAGGAACAGTCACATTTGTAAACATGCTGGCTTTTCCGAGAATATGTGAAGTTCTGCTTCCAAACCGGCAGCCCTGCATACTGTTGGCTGATCTACACGGAGGGAGATAACCTATTTACATACTAAAAAGGTCAGTGTTGGACAATCAGCATTTAGAAATGAATTTGCTGCTGCTTGCAACTGGAACATAAGAATTTGGGAGAAGGCCGCAATTTTGCTGTCTCTCTATCTGTGCAGACAGCAAGCATCGGGAAATATGCAGGATGTCTTCGCCCAGCACTCAGGGTGGTGATGAATGGGCTTCGTCCTGGTTTGGAACCTCTGATTACAAGAGCGTGTATGACCGTGCGACCATGCCAGGTGCAGGTCAGCCTCACCTACTGAAAACTATACAGAAATATTTGCATAATAGCTTTTCAGACTCTGTTAGTAAAACACAAACCGTCATAATAGACTTTAAATTATGTGGCTACTGCTTCCTTGTCATTTGCACTGGGAAAGGTAGACTTCTAGAAGGCTCAAAACAATTTTTTATGGTCTTTTCTTCTCAAAGTATTTTAGAATAGCAATTGCTTTATTTTGTTCATGTGTGTTGAAAGCATCTTAAAAAAATGACAGTACAAAGACATGAGTTGGGTTTTCTCTGAAATCTTTGTAATGTTTTTGTTCCTTATCCATTTATACATTCAAAGCAAAATAACTAGGGAATAGAATTGAGATCTCTGGCTCCATCTCAATGTTGCGATATAACTTAAGAGTCAAGTCACTCTGGAAGGTGGAAAACCAGTTCCAGAAGCCCAGGGACAAGTAAGAGTCAGAGGGAGGCCCTTACCCCTTAGAGAGAGCAGCCAGTCCTGAGCCAGCAAGCAGCCACTGCCCTCCGGGTCTTAGAAGCAGAGCTCATTCAGAGCTCTTGCTCTGAAAAGTGTCCATTTAAGAGTTCCAATGTCGGGACAGTCACATCTCAGCTGCAGCTGCTTCCTGCAAGTCCCGAGAGGTCATCGTGTCTCGGTGAGAGCCAGCTCAGCAGCTGCCACCCATATTCCCGCAGAGCCCCTGTGCTGCATTCCACATCAGTGTCCCCCCAGGGGACCTGTGGAGCCAGATGTGCACCTGAGCTCATTGTGTCTTTGGAGACATACAAAGCAGCTTCGAGGAAGAAGTTGTTCTTTGTGGCCACTCATGTCCCAGATGGGTCGGTGGGCCAGTCTGCTTAACAGCCACGTTCTGCAAGGCTCTGTGCTTCCTCTGACCTTCGATCTGGGGGGAGATCGAAGTGGCAGTGACAGGCTAGCTCTTGGTTGGCATCAAACAATGTCTCCTAGAGATTATTTGACCTTGCTTCGCAAATAGCCGGAGTCATCTGGGCCTTATATAACTTATATGTCTGTTTCTCATGACAGTTGCTTTGAAACAGAACAGTGGCATGTCCTGTGCTTGGGGACACCTCCTGGCAGCGATGCCAAGGGACTGGAACACCAGGGTCCCCGCTGAGTGTGCACCTGTCCTATCCTGGCCCCTGGGAAGAAGGGCTGACCCAGGTGGTCCTCCCTAGTTGGCCCCCTGTGTGTGTTTGACCCATCCTGCCTCTCTTCCAGAATACTCGGCTGAGCAGACACAGCAGGCCCTGCACCAGTCCATCTTCATGTCCTCAGCATCCGCCCACCCCTTCCGGGACCTTCCCCTCGGCAGGGAGCAGCACTGCAAGCTCCTCCCGGGCGTGGCCAACATCCAGGCCAGCGAGGTGGCCCGGTGGACAGTGGATGAGGTGAGCGGGGCAGCTCTGGGGCCCTGGAGAGACTGGGCCCAGCTGCGGGGAATTTCTCTTAGGCACAGAATCACTGAATCAAATTTTAGATCCACACTTTAGGGAGAAAGCAGGGCTGATTTTGAAGGAATTAGGACAGCCCAGTTGGTTTTGGCCCCCACTCCCCACTGGCACCCCAGAACCACCTCTGCTCTCTGTCACCATCGCCCAGCGCCACTTTCGGTAGAGCAGCCCAAGCCTCTGGTCCCACATCACAGATTTACTCTGGGGAAGCACACGTGTGTAAGCGTCTTAGACTTGCCTCCAGGCAGCCCCTGCCCTAAGCAGCATCTTGTCTGGGGAGCACCCCCCGGGGGGGGTTCTGCAGGGCCCCGGAGGATACACTGCTTCTCATGACGAAGCGGCTCTGGGCTGCTGTTTGTCCACTTGAAGCCACAGACTGACAGTTAACCTTAGGTTTGCCTTTAAAGTGAATTAGAGCACAACACAGCATGAGATGCTGAACCCATGGGAAAATGGATCCAACTTTAATACCACCATGCCTTACAGTGTTGGTTTTTAATAAGGACCAGGTAAGTCCCGTTGCTTGCTCTAATGCTACAGAAATGCTGCATAAAAAGCAGTTTTCTTTTAAGGAATACACTCTTTGACATTTCTTTTGATAAAGGTATTATTTCCACTAGTCAGGCCTTAATTAATTTTTTTAAATGAAGGAAAACCCTGGGTCACTCAGAGGACAAGGTAACAGCGGAGCTGGAGTTAAATTAGTCACAAAATGTTCATTGAGCACTTTCCGCAGTCAGCTTGACTTAATGTTGGTTCAGGCCTTCCTTTCCAGCCTGGGACCAGGAGCAGGTGACAAAGGCCATGCTGAGCTGGAGGTTTGGCGCAAGCCTGCTCTGTCCGCCTCCACGCCGGCCCCTCACAGAATCTGCTTGGTGCGTCGCCCTGCCCGGCCCTTCTCGCCCAGAGCCACAAGGGCTGACACCCTTCCGTCAGCATAGCCCACGGCTCCACCTCTCCTTGCACTCTTCCCTAGTGCCCCCAGAGTCCTGGTCACGGAGCCTTGGCTAAATATGCCCGTGGTGATGAAATGTGATCCCAGGTCTGCCCCTGCCCCTCGCTCAGGACCAGTCTACAGAGCGTGAAGTGGCTTCATGACCAAGCCAACTGAACTAAGCCCTGATGTGTCCGTAGTCCAGTCATGTACGGCTTTGGCCTTTGAACAGCAGGCACATTAGGGGGAGCTCAGGAGCAAGTCATTTGTTCCTGACTTTCAAGCCATTCACTCAAGGTCCTACTAACTTTTAAGTTAGACTGACAGAGGCTTCTCTTCCCTCGCGTCATCACCATCATGCTTAGAAAGATGTCTTGGGGGAGGCAGCCACCTGAATCCAGCCCCAGCCCTCTGTGCACAGAGCAGCTGAGTCCTGAGAGTGGATGAACGAGGTAGAGACACAGACCTCTGGGTGTGTCTCTGCCTACCTTCACATAATCCCAGGCTCCCCAGACAAAGTCCTTGGCATGCCTTAGGACCTGCACAGGCAGTCCTCCCTGCCTTTCCAGCCCTACCTCCCACCATGCCCTCCATGGGCCTCCCACCCTGGGCTACAGTCCCCGCATGGGATCCTCACACTGACACGGTTGCTACCCCAGCCTCAGGTGGCCCTGCCTGCTCTGTCCACGGCCAGTTCTGGCCATCAGCATGACACTCCCCTCCTGCAGGAGCCTCTCTGTGCTCCCATCTCCTCAGAGAGTCTTCCGTCACTGACCTACACTCGCTCATCTGCCCCTCACCAGAGGAGGAGAGACCTTATTTCACTCACTTGGCATGTATCTGGAGAACTTCTCACTGCACCTGGCACTTAGTAGATAACCCAGGAATGTTTGTTGAATGATGTTGAATGATGTTGCATGACAAGGGCATCATGGACATGTCCAAGCAGAGCAAAGAAGGGCAGCCATTCCAGTCAAAGGGAAAAATGGAAGGTCGTCTGGAAGCGAGTATGACAGATACACGGATGGCAGATGTCTGGCACACCCTTTACTAACATTGATAATGACAATGAACATTGTTAATATACTGGGAGTAAGGCAAGCACTCTTTCATTTTGCCCATTTTACAGTTAGGGAAGTTGAGGCACCTAGAGACTAAGCCAGGGCCCCACAGGCAGAGCCACGCACCCTGGGGCACAGACAGAACTGCCCCAGGATGGGGAAGGTGCGCTGGGTGTAAGGCTGGACACCAGCGTGCATGTCCATCAGCCAGCAGCATGAGCCACATGAGGCGCTCACACAGAAAGTCCCCTGTGCAAATGGTGCTTCGAGGGGAGGAGAATGGCACCGTCTATGGAGGAGTACATGTGAGAAGAGGCAGAGGCGAGGGACCGGCCGGGGAGCACTGCCACATTCCCGGTGTGGAATCATCCAGGTCTACACTGGGTGCTGCCAGAAGAACCCCCTGAAGTCGAGGTCGGCAGCCGTCTTCAAGCTGAAAGAACACAACACACTGAACCAGCTCAGACACTGAAGGTGAAGAGCGGAAATGAGCCAAACGTGACTCCATGCGCAGTCTCAGCACCACACACTTGGGACCCAGGGCGACAATATGCAAGCTAGAGCATGCATCTGGAAGAATGGGGAAGTAGTGGTGCCACCAAACAGAATGAAACTTTGGAGGAAAGAACCCAGTTTGGGGGCAGGAGGAGAAGATGGTGAATTTCCTATGGGACATCTTGAGGGAGAGGTCCCTGCGGATGAAGTCACAACAGTGAATGCACAACACCTGTTCCCGGGGCAGAAATACTGCCTGGGATGTCACTAATGGATGGGGGAGCTGAGTGAGCCTTCACCAAGGACACGGTTGTCCGAGGAGAGCCACCGAGGACAGAGAGGGGACCACAGTTGGAGATAAAGAGTCCACAACAGAGATGTGTCAGCGGGAGGCAGGTGGCAGGTGTTCCATTCATCAGGGCACAGGCCAGATGCAGCGCAGGGCTCCTGGCTGGGGCTGCGGAACTAGGTCTCCAGGGATTTGGAAAAAATGTGGAAAATGTGTGTATTCCTTGCCTTAAGAGAAGGCCCAGGCCTTTTATTAATGTCTCAAGAGGACCATCGTCCAAAAAGAGCAGAACCTCTGTTTTAGTAGCATTAAGCAGTGACAAGGAAGTTTAGGGGGCCTCTGATCTGATGAGTCCCAAGCCTGGCACTGCAGGAAATCGAGGGCTTGGGGGGTGATGAAAGATAGTGGTGATCATGCTGCAAGTCTTCCTGGAACAGGGAGGGGCTCACTGTGGGAGACACTGAGGGTGCAATCAAGGACTATTAGGAGGCAAGGTCACAGTCCCTGAGTTCTCTGTAGTGGATACACGTGGAACCCCAGCCCTTTATTGCTGAAAGAGGCCTTAGAATGTTCTAGATTAAAAATAAGAACATCATTCCTCAGGCTGTCTTCATAAGCGACCCCGTTGTGATGCTTCCATAACCATGACTTCCTTCAAGGATGCATTCCAGAGAAAGTTTGGCTTATTCCCTCAAGTTAATATATCATAGTCTTGAAGTCTCCCTAACTAGATGCTCTTGAGGACAAGGAGCATGTCCTAAATTTCTTTCTGTATTCTCACACTCTTGTAGCACGTTTCCTGGAACCAACATAGGCCCCTCAAGAAGAATCTTGGATGGGATGAGACTATGGGCTTTGTGGTGACTCTATTTGTATCTTTGAAGATAAGGCAGCCCTCAGATGGGGGTTTGCTTAGGGGGCATTCCAGTGAGTACCAACAATAGAGTTTGTGACTATTTTAGATGCCATATTAAAAATGGGACTAGGGCAGCAAGGATTTGAAAAGGCCATGCAGGGCAAGAGGAGACCAAGGGGGGTTGCTGTTCTTCTGTGTTTTGTTCTCATTAGGCAAAGTATTGGAGAGGAACCACAGGAGCCCAAGACAGAATACATTGAAAATGGACTTGTGCGTCCTTGCATTAAGTGCCATTCAGGGAGACTCAAGGCAGGAGTCTGTCTGCAGCCAAAGATGAAGAGCAAGAACGTTGCCTTTTGTCTGCTCTCCTGGCCTGGGAGGGAGACCTGCTCTCTGCATTCTGTTACTTGGGAAGAGAAGCCAGCTCAGGGCCATCGTAACATTGCCCAGAGCGCGGGAGCTGGCTTCTCCCTCTTTTAGGCTGTTTCGATTGGAGCAGTGATTTTCAAAGCACAGGTAGGCTGTGAAGTCAATTTCGTGGTTCTAGAGTGAAAGACATGATGAGAGGAAAGACCGTATCTGTAGTAAGGGTGATTATTTGCGAAACCTTTGTTAGAAATGTGTGGGTGTGGGCAGACACTCCAGTCATGGTCAGTGTGAAGTGTATTTCGTACCCTAGGCCATGGAAATGCCCTGTGAAAGAGTATAAGCACTAAAGAATAGGAACTAAAATATTTTTATATCTCTTTATGTCACTATAATAGAGTATCTTGCCCAGAGTAGGTGTGTGAGAAATGTGTGAGTGAATCAACGGAGAGGTGGATTTTATCTGGTACCCTCCCGCAGGTGTGCCCGGACACGTGGTACCCTCCCACCAGGTGTGCGCGGGCACGTGGTACCTACCAGGTGTGTGTGGGCACATGGTACCCTTCCGAAGGTGTGCATGAGGACAGGAGGCAGCGGCTTGTGTGTATGTTAGAGCCACAGGTGTGGCTCATGTATGCTTGTGGCACATATGGGTGCTTTTACTCCTTACGATCAGAAATGCTTTTTAAAGCAGCACATATAAATTGCCAGAGCCTCAACCAATTTCTCCCCAAATGTCCATTAACTTTAAAAGATGGCAGCTGCTTTAAAAGCAATCTTAACACAGGAGGGAGTGTTTTGAAAAATTCAGGATACTGCTAACTAAGCATAGCAGCCTTATACAAGCGGGCCCTTAAGAAAGGGCAGATAACAAATTCCACTGTTAAAAAATGAGACCCAGGCTGGAAACATGGTCCCCAGTGGACTTGGAGCCAAGGCAGTCAGGCACACAGCTCCAGGCTCAGCAAGATCGAGAACACCACCGTTCGGAAAGATTTAAGGGCGCAGCAGCCCCACGGAAGCAAACAGGCCTGCTGAGCTCCGAGAGGATGCCAGGAAAAGTAGGTCGCTGGGGGAAGTAAGTTGGGAAAAGTAATGGGCTCATCCAAGAGTTGGCACAGGGTCATTGTTCTTAGTCTTTCCAAAGTGCTGTGTCATCCCCAGGATTAACCTACTCAGTGGCTTTCCAAGACAAAGCTGGGGCTTTCGCTGTGGGACACCCCACTCCTGAGAACTCAGGGAACCGGGCATCAGGCAGCCTCCACACCAGCTATGCCACTGGGAGCCAAGGTGGAGGTTGGCCACCCCAAGTCCCAACAACGGCGCCATCACCTGAGACCAGCAGACGCGTCCACACAGCCATCTTGGGTGCGGGCAAACAGATGGTAGCTTCCTGCTTCCTAGAGCTCATGCCTGTCTGAACAGTTCACATTTACCACAGACTTGGAGAGATAAACAGATTTTTAAGAGGAGGATGAGAGGCAAGCTTTTTGATAGTACTACTCTATGCTATGTTCGAGCTCACCACTTTCCGTTTAAAATATGTAGCAAAATAGGCATTTTATTAAACCTCAAAATATAATTTATTCTTATAGGGAATAAATACTAACAGTACTGAATAATGACACTGAATAATGATCAGGGCCTTTAGGTATTTTTAAATTCTGGCCAGAAAAGTCAGCCTCAGTAGATTCCATGGAACTTGTTTTTGACTTTGGAAAAGGACAGACTGAATAGACCCAGAACCTCTTTCCAAAGAAGCTGAGGATTTCGGACCAGTGGTTCAGCAATGGAGATGAGGCTGCGCTGCCTGCGGGAGGTGGGACAGGGAGGGGCTGGGCCTGGGGCCCTGCTAGGGGCCACCCGACTCTCCAGTGATGCTCCACTTCCGCTCTGACAAGTTCATTATTCTTGTTAAAAACCCTGTCTACCTCCACGTGGACAGTGACTCCAAGAGAGGGAATGTGATTCTTTCCTGTGTGCCCAGAAAGGGACATTCTAACCCATGCAGACCATCAAAGCAACACACACCACTTTTGCTGCAAATGGAAGTTCCTGGAACGTGTATTTTAAAAAGACCCTCTCCCAAAGCTCTTCTACTTGTGGGGAATCCGGGCTCCTCATTGCTGGCTTGGCTTTCCCACAGGAGCTGATTGAGCTATGACAAAATGTATGTCTTCTGCTAATTCCTAGTCCTGCTTTTTTATTTCTAATTTTCCTGCTGTGACATTCAGCCTCTTGCCCTGGGAAAGAGCCATCTCAGGAAAACCTGCTTGTAGAGCAGTGGCTTTGGACCAGGAAGACGTGCGCGACAACTAGACACGTTTTTGGTTGTCACAACGTGGGGGTGGAGGTGCGAGTGGCACATGGCGAATGGAGGCCAGTGTGGCTGCAAAACAGAATGCGACACACAGGATGCCCCAATGCCCCGCGGCAAAGAGTGCTCAGTCCACACCAGTCAGTAGTGCCCGACACGCCTGCCCTCCAGCAGTTCTCCTGGACTCTGCTCTGATTCCTTTTGTCCCACACCCAGCCTGTGGACAGGTCTCAGGATTTGACTTTGCAGTGCCTCCTGCCTCCAGCTCTGAGCTCTGCCCCGTGCAGTGTCCAGGCCCTGGGGCCCCCCACCAGACAGCCGCAGGTGTCTCCCAGTGACATCCTACCCAGTGCCCCACCACGATGCTAGATCACCTCTCAAGCTCACTCTTGTGCCGGGTCCTCAGTACTGCCTGCACGTTAGCATCACCCGGGGAATCTAGAAATGCATGCCCAGCATGTGGACTGGATCCAGACTCATGACTTCGGCGTCCCTGTGGCCTGAGCCTCACTGTCATTGCTATGTAAAGCTGTCCAGGGGATTTCAAGGTGCAGCCAAGAGAGCGAACAGCCCCTCCAGGGCTCCTTGCTGCCCATACCAGGAAACCACATGGTGACCCCCTCACCCCCGTCTTTTTCTACAGCTCCCCTTCTCCGCAGTTCTAGCCACATGGGACTCCTCCCTGCCGATGCCGTGTGTGTCATGCGTCCTGCTTATGGCTTTGCCCAGACGCTCTGTGCCGAGGTCTTCAACACTCGCCACCCCCCAAATCGCCCCCAGTGGAAACATGTCACCCAACAGTGCCTGTCTCAGCCTCCACCTCCCTTGCGATCCCTTTCCTGGGTTCCCGTCTGAGATGCCATCTATCCCTGCTAGAAGCCCCATAGTCTTTCTGCCTCTCTTCTAGAACTTAGCACATCTGAGCATGTATCAGTGTGATGAGTAAAGCAGCCTTACTTGCCATTTTCCATTTATCCTCCCACCTCTGATCAAACCATAAACGAGTTGGAAGTTCCCACTTGACCTGCTCATGGATCCCACTTCCCAGCGCCCAGCAGGGGCCTCGCCCAGCAGAAGCTGGGGTGGGAGTAGGGGTCCCTGGCCAGAGAGCAGCCTCGGAAGCAAGGGTACTGCACCCCCCTCCTAGTGTCCCAGGCCTTAGAAGCTCTCTGGAGCTCCTGCTGTCACCGCCCCAGTTACGTGTCTCCGAAACTTGACCAGCAGCGTTCCCACGCCTTCCTCAGCTCCGAAATTTCAGCCACCTGAAAAGAGCAAATCAGGTACCTCATCAGAAGAGCACCAGGCACGTGGGCGAAGCCCCTTGAAGCGCTAACGCCTCCCAGGTGCTCCCAGGCCCAAGGATGCCATTGGGTGGTTTGGGAAGATTTTCTTTTTTTTTCAATTCTCATCATCCTGCACTTTGGAAGGATGACTGTAATGACTCATGATAAAACAGACTTGCAGCATCCGAGGTGAGGAAAGCAGACACCGACATGCTGACGGCCTAAAAAGTAGTTCTGGAATCCTCGTATTCAATATAGCTGTGAATCAGGGGTGTGCGTGCAGGGGGCAGGGCCCGGGTTCGTGCTGCAGGTGTCGGTTCTTGGCCGCTTCGGAAGCCGGAGATCAGCCGAGGCCGCAGTGCTCTCTTCCGCCAAGTGTGGGGAGGGTGAGTGTCCGCTGTCCTCTCCCTGCAGGGAGCCGGGGACTCTCAGGCCTCTTGGATTGTAGAACATGTTGATACCAGGGCCTGCGCCCCCTGCCTTCCTGGGGGCCTTCTCCTTCGGGGGCGGGGAGAGGAGGTTCGCGTGCTCCCTGCTCGGCTGGCACAAGATGCAGAAAGAGTGCGAAGACAGTTGCTCTTACAAACCTCCTCTCCCAGGCTTTGTCATTGCTGCCTCCTGGGTTGCCTTTCCTCTGCGCCGCAGCCGGACCTTGTCAGCAGGGGCCAGAATCCCCTTGTCACTGGTCCTTGAGAGTCTATGCTTTATCATGTTTGTTCACTCGGCTCCCTAGAAGCATCCCTGGGACACTCATGGCTTCCTGCTCATCCAGCCAGGTGGTGCTCTGGTCTCTCCAGTTAGAAGGAAACTGGGCCGTGTGGCTGGGGAGGGAGGCGGGGAAAGAGTGGGAAATGAAGCTGAAGAGGTGATTCTCCAGAACTCCTGGTCTGGAGTCTGAAACCCTGAGTTCCAGAACCATCCCTGGCACTTCCCAGCCATGCGTGACCTTCAGAGAGTCATTGAGCCTCCTTGGGCTTCAGCTTGATTGTCACCGGTGAGGGAATTCGGTCATCAGAGGTCCCTGGAGTCCCTGTGAGACTCAGATGGGGCCTCAGAGCCGCTGAAGGGCCAGGTGCCCCGTCCTTTTCTCCGGCAGTCACTGTGGAGACTGTTACCCTCAGGCCACGCCCTCCTGCCTTCCCTGACTCCACAGGGAGGACATGAGGATCAGACGAGAGAAGATTCCAGAATGCTGGCGCGGCATCCATGGAGACTGTCATTGCCATCACAACGGTAACCCTGTGTAGGTCATCCGGGCAATAAGAGGCCAGAAGAGAGACTGGGGCTGGGCTGATTGCTGAGCTGGCACAGGCTAATGGGCCTTGATAGTTCCTCTTTCAGTCCCAAGTGTATGAGGGATTTGCAGTATATTTTACTCAAATGTTGAGTTACTACAACCCAAGAAATTATTTCAGGTGCGTGTTGTAAATCAGGCTTTTCATCTTGCACCGTAGGTGGCTGAATTTGTACAGTCTCTCCTGGGCTGCGAGGAACATGCCAAGTGCTTCAAGAAAGAGGTAAGAAACGCAAAAATTATATGTCTTTCCATAGTCTGGTCCCTGAAGAGCTTTGTTTTTATTGACTCGAGCGTAACTGAGAGCAGCTGGTGGGCCAGAGAGAGGGGTCGGGAGGGACAGAGCCCAGCAGGGCAGTCGGGCCCGGCAGGGTCAGCCTCTCTCTTTGTCCTGCCTGTGCTGAGCTGTGCTTTGTCACAGAAGACTCTGGTGCTTGGCGCATGGGGCCTGCTCGAGAAATAGACTCTTTGGGGGAAGAATAAATGAACGCGGCAGGCAACTCTTAGGGGTGCTGTGCGGGCTCTGCTGTGATGACTTCAGGCTTCACTGGGGGCAAGAGGGGTCCTGCGAGGAGACTGTGCCCGGGGAGGAGAGGGGATTTGTCTGCCCCAGGATGACAGTGGGACCATCCTGTGTGTCCCTGCTCTGTATCTGCTTCAAGAAGAATGCAGAGAAGCCAAAGAGCCCTTCCATGGGGTTTCTGTTTCCTACTCCATGTTAGTTGGGAATGTCTCAAACTGCTCAATATTTGTCCTGGAATTAATAGCCATAGCTCTCGGGGCCCCAGAAGAGACTGGATCAGCTATAGAATGATAGTGGAAATATGGTGGTTCCTGTTTATTGTGGGCCGGCCCTGTGCTGGGCCATGCTGAGCACTTTACAGTTGTCCTGGGTCCTCCAACAAGCGGTGAGGAGGCTAGCGCATAGCAGGAAAAGAGCATCAGATTCCAGCCTCTGTTCATGGTGACTCCATCATCATTGCTCTAGAATTCTGCAAGAAAACTCTTCCTAGAGCCTCCAGTGTGTAGCACACACCCTCCCACTCCAGCGGTCGGGGCATGCTTGGTTCAGGGAAGGTACTCCTGGAGTTTGGGGTCCTGGGCTCCTCAGAACCCAACAAGTCCTGCACCTCCAGGGAACTCAGCATCAGGGCCAGTCAGGTAGCAGTTTGTGGAGCTGCCCGTTGAGACATGACGTTCACTTGCTCTCCCCTGAGCCCAGCACTACCAGGAGTAGCTAGCCTGGCCTCGCACGTTTGAGCGCTCTTTGCTTCAAGCAGTGCCCAAGACCCACCTTGTCCACAGGTGTCTGTAGGTCAGGTGGCTCCAGCATGGCCTCTTATGACCAGCGGTCCCCGGGTGGACAGAACACTTACCCTGTCTCATCCCTCCTCTGTAAAACACAGACTTCCAAGAGGAGCTTTTAAAGCTTGGGGTTAGCATGTTTCGGCACCTAAGAAAGTTCTCCAGGTATTCCATTCTCCAAATGGGCGATTCTTCAACAGACGTTATCATAAATGCACAGGAAGATGTTTTGTTTTGTTTTGTTTTTTTACTTTTTTTAAACCAACATATAATGTATTATTTGCTCCAGGGGGACGGGTCTGTGAATCGCCAGGTTTACACACTTCACAGCACTCACCATATCACATACCCTCCCCAATGTCCATAACCCCACCACCCTCTCCCTGCCCCCTACCCACAGCAACCCTGTTTGTTTTGTGAGATTAAGAGTCTCTTATGGGGGATGCCTGGGTGGCTCAGTTGGTTAAGCAGCTGCCTTCGGCTCAGGTCATGATCCCAGCGTCCTGGGATCGAGTCCCGAGTCGGGCTCCTTGCTCGGCGGGCAGCCTGCTTCTCCCTCTGCCTCTGCCTTCCACTCTGTCTGCCTGTGCTCACTCGCTCTCTCTCCCTCTCTCTCTGACAAATAAATAAATAAAATCTTTTTTAAAAAAAAGTCTCTTATGGTTTGTCTCCCTCCCTATCCCATCTTATTCATTTTTTCCTCCCCTAACCCCCCAACCCTCCACCCTGCCTCTCAAATTCCTCATATCAGAGAGATCATATAATAATTGTCTTTCTCTGACCGACTTATTTCACGCAGCATAATACCCTCTAGTTCCATCCACGTCATTGCAAATGGCAAGATTTCATTTCTTTTGATGGCTGCATAGTATCCCATTGTGTATATATACCACATCTTCTTTATCCATTCATCTGTTGATAGACATCTAGGTTCTTTCCATAGTTTGGTTATTGTGGACATTGCTGCTATAGACATTCGGGTGCATGTGCCCCTTCAGATCACTACATTTGTATCTTTAGGGTAAATACCCAGTAGTGCGATTGCTGGGTCGTAGGGTAGCTCTATTTTCAACTTTTTGAGGAAACTCCATGCTGTTTTCCAGAGTGGCTGCATCATCTTGCATTCCCACCAATAGTGTAACAGGGTTCCCCTTTCTCCACATCCTCGCCAACATCACAGGAAGCTTTTTACAGCTTTCTTAACACTTTAAAACTTTTACTTTCCACTTTAATTTAGACTTAATTTCAAAACTTGGGTCCATGGGGGACGCTTATGTCTCAGTGAGTCATTGACATGAAGGGTCTGTACCAATTCAAAAAAGTTCAGGGAAGGAAGGTTACCATAGAAAACCCTTTCATCCTGTCTTCTTGGTTCTAGAATCAGCAATCTTTTTTTTTTTTTAAAGATTTATTTACTTGACAGACGGAGATCACAAGTAGGCAGAGAAGCAGGCAAAGAGAGAGGAGGAAGCAGGCTCCCTGCTGAGCAGAGAGCCTGATGTGGGGCTCCATCCCAGGACCCTGGGATCATGACCTGAGCCAAAGGCAGAGGCTTTAACCCACTGAGCCACCCAGGCGCCCCTAGAATCAGCAATCTTTCTGAGCCAGTCTGTTTAAATAGGTGATGTGGGTGTAGGACACATACACAGTTGCTGGGACTCAAACTCTGGAGCAGACTGGGGATTTTAGAAGCTATGGAAATGGCCTCTGTGGTAGTCCCTCCCCATCCTGTGAGTCTCAGGGAAGCTACCACATGTCAGACCACCATGTTTTAAAAGTTCATAAATAAGGAGTGCAGGGTGGCTCAGTCGGTTAAGCAACAAATTCTTGATTTCTACTTGGGTCATGATCTCAGGGTCATGAGATCGAGCCCCACATGGGTCTCTACAATTAGTGGGGAGTCTATCTGTCCTTCTCCCTCTTCTGCCCCTCCCCCTCCTGCTCACACACTCTCTCTAAAATAAATATTTTCAAAAGTTAATAAAACATTTTGTGTATATTTCTGCTCATAATGGCATTTATCATAAAAAAATTTCAATGCATGTCAGTTAAAAGGAGAAAATAAAAATGAAACCACTATCCCACAAGCCAAATCTGACTTAATATTTGGTATAAAGACTTCAAATATCTTCATTATATGTACATATATATGTGGTCACACACATTTAATGTTATGGAATGAAAAAGATCTTTCTATATCCTGTCATATTTTGTTGCTTAACAATTCATGAAAAATTTGCCAAATCATTGTTTCATCGAGATGTGAATTTCAGTGACTGCCTCATACCCCAACCTAGACAACACCCTAATCCTGCTATATTTGGAATCCTGGACTGTTTTTTCAATATTTCACTATTACAAATAACACTAGAGTGGATGCATTGCACTTTGTCCTCTTGGGAACAATTCCTAGAGATTTGCTTGTTGAATAAAAGTAGGGGTGTTTTTTTAAAGTTCATGATAGAAATTCAGGCAAAGATTTTTTAAACATAACAGAAATTTCCCCTGTATGTTGAGTTCATATTTAACCGAGTCCTGGGTAAGAGCACGCGGTGGCTCAGTGGTCACAGCTGGGTGGGAGAGAGTGCCGTCTTTCCCGAAGTTGGAGAGCTCTGCAGGGAGCCAGACACCATTCGGTGCCCATCGCCCTCCCATCAGCCCCCAGGAGTCACCAGAGGGTAAACAGTATGTGTTTGTTTACTCGCAGCAGATCGATGGCAAAGCCTTCCTGCTTCTGACACAGACGGACATCGTCAAGGTGATGAAGATCAAACTGGGTCCAGCACTGAAGATTTATAATTCTATCCTCATGTTCAGGAATTCCCAGGACCTCACTGAAGAAGACTCTCTCTCAGGCCAAGAAGCCAGAGGATAAACACACCACCTGAACGGCCATGGCACCAGGACCTTGTTCTTGCAGCAATAAAACTGGCCCACATTAATTTGATTTGAATGTCCCCATGGTCATATCCATATTTAATTTGGACTTTGAAAGCAGCTGTGGTTTCGATGTGTAGAGGGTATGATGACTGATCCAGGGCCAAGGATGCAGGGGCCCGTGTGTGGTTCGGGGACATCTTTATCTTCGGCGGGGTCCTTCCAGCTCTGATGCGTTGCAACAAACAGACCAAAGAAGCCCACACATACACCTTCAGTTTTTCTCCTTCACCATTAACCATTTTTCAAGCATAAAACTCTAAAGCGGTGAAATAGTAGAAAAATGGCATTCATAAATACATTGTTCATGTTTTCACCAGAACATCTGAGCTTGGCTCAGATTTGCCATCTGGGTGCAGTGAGTCTAAGAGATAGAGGCCTGATGCTTTAGAAAGATTTCATGTGGGATTTTTATGTACTTTACTCAGGAAAGTGCGAGTCTTTAAAAAAATAATAATAATAAGCACATATTTTCATGATTCATTAATTCTCCTTTTTGTTCCATTAAGTGTTTCTTGTTTGTGCTCCCAGTGGCTCAAAGAGCACTTGGGGAACAGTCAGCCTGGGCAGGTAGCAGAAGCTGGCCAGACCCTCCCGAGGAGCCCCTCACACACAGCAGCGCCTGGCGGCCATCTGCATAAACATGGGGGACCCTTGTTCTGCCACTGAGGGGGGCCTGAGGCCCAGCCAACCACCCGAACCACTGAGGCAACCTCAGGAGAATAGGTAGCTGGCCCCGCTCTCCCTCTGAGCAACCATGAAGAGGAGCCACCTCTTCATAGAGACAAACCATGAAAAGGGAAGTTCTCTGAAGTAGGGAGCTTGGTGGCTATGATTTGTTCGAACAATTCTGATTTCTTGTCAGACCTTGTTTTGTGTAAGTGACTATATCTGACACTTAAGAGGAATCAGTCCTACAATTTTGAAAGACAATCCCCTTTTTTATACCCACAGTTACCCAGGCCCTCACAGAAGTGGAGAGCCCTTGTTTTGAGGGGAGGGGGGTTGTGGGGGGAGAAAAGAAACAGACCTCACCCATTTGCTTCATTAAGAATCTTATGGTTGAAGAAAGTTGATTCAGTTTGGAGAGATTCTCAAACTGTAGGTCACTGAAGAAAAACAATTCTTCTCTAAGAGGTGTGCGCATATTTCATTTTTTTTTTTTTAGATCTTCACCTAAATGGAATTTTAATATATTATTGGTTCATGTAAATTTTTGTTTTCTGTGTTTTGTTTGCTGTTTGTTTTCTGGTTGTTTTGTTTTTATTTTTTTTTTTTAGACTGCCATGTACAATTCCTGCTTCTGCTGTGTTAAAATTTTAATATATTTTAAATGATAATAAACAGATAAAATAAAATCCCTACCTCTATGCCTTAATGAATATGTTGTAATAACCTGTTCCCACACCACAACCTGAAGGCTTTTTTCTCAGCCACGGAAGAACAGAGCATTGCGTGTGTTAGCCGGCTGAGAAGTCAGCCTCCTTTGAGAACCTGAGATATGTTTCCTTAGGGAAGCAGATCCAGCTGTTAATAAATTCAGAAATTAGGGGCACCTGGGTGGTTCAGTTGGTTAAAGCATCTGACTCTCAGATCTCAGCTCAGGTCTTGATCTCAGGGTCGTGAGTTCCAGCCCCGAGTTAGGCTCCATGTTGGATGTGGAGCCTACTTTAAAAAAAAAATAATAACTTGAGAAAATAAAATGGAGATTTTTAAATTAAAAAGACCCTCACAATTGCTCGTGGTATAGGCTCCATGGAAGACCTGAGATGCATGTTTTGTATATTTAATACTTGTCATTTCAACAGAAGGATCTAGAACAGACAACACCAGGATAAATTGGGGTTGAAGTGTTGTGTTCCTAGAAGACAGTATGATCAGATAGAGCTTAATCCAGTATCTAGTAACCTGCTGGACACCCTGACTTGTCACTCAACATCTTCACTTTGCCATACTGGAATGGCACTTCAGGTGGTCCCGTCCTTGCATCCTCATGAGTAACTACCATCATCAGTGAAGCTACCTGACTCAGGAAACCGAAATGTCCAACTCTGTCCATCTCTCTTACACATTCTCCTACCAGCATGACTTCACTGAAGGTGGAGACCGACGGGGTGCGGGTGAGCTCCTAAGGGCTCCCTGCTGGCCCCACGCCCTGCTGGCTTCCACGATTCACCCCCCCTTCCTCCTCGGTCCCAGCGCTTCCCTCATGCTGCCCTCCTGTGCTGGACCTCCCCGAGCTCCTTTCTTCCTCCCAACTTGCCCTCCTAGTGGGGCTCTCAGCCGGCCATAGGCTGATTCCTCTACCCCACGTGTTGTCTTCCTGTTAGCCCTGCCTGGGAAGACCGACTGCAGTCCACCTCCCCATCATATGGCTCCTCACTCACTGTCTTCACCATGTGCTTGCTTCCCCCACTAGTCCACTACTACTACTCTGTGGGGACAGAGACGGTGGCAGGCTTGCCCCTCACTTCCTCCCAGCACTTGATGTAGTATCTGGCACTTAATCCGCACATAGTAAGGGATTCTTGGTCTCCGTGAATGAGGCAAGCCCGTCAAAGTCAACTTCAGATCCCAGTTCTGTCAATTCCTAATAGGCATCACTTGTCTATAAAAAGAAAAGCAGACCCACCCTGAGGAATTTTTTAACATCAGATCTTGTGGACGTGTGGATGTGAATGTAGCCCACACAACACACCTAAGGGGCCAGACACCCAATAGAGACCATTCACTATAAGTCAGGAAAAGAGCAGCAACAGCCATTCAGTGCTCGAGCATTCTTCCAGGAATCCCCACACATATACTCCTGAAGTTTGCATCAACCCTGAGGACCCCAAGAGGCCCGCTCTTCTCAAGGTGGTTATCTGCTAGGGGGCCCAGAAGCACGGGGAGCAGGCTCCGGGATGATCTCCACACTACCACACCCCACTTTGACTCCCACCTCTTCCCTCCCCTCACCCTATGCTCTCCAGACAGACTGGAAACCTGACAAGTTGAAATCTTTCTCCCAGGAGGACCCCCCCCTCCCCCAGGAGTAAGACAGCATCCAAAAATGCCCCAGATGGTTTGAAGGCTTCGGCTGCCCCCAGATACCACCCTTAGTCTCTTACTGCCCTCTTTCCCGATTCCCAACTGGAATACGTGTGAGTCGGGGACAAAGCAAGACATTGCCCGTAGGACTTCAAGAAATACAAACTTCTGGGTTATTAGGAAGTCCCCCTAAAGGACCATTTGTACGACACATCATAAGTACACACCATGGGGTTGGAAATTAGATCATCAGCAAGAATACTCAGGGAGCTTAGGACTTCTAAGACCATAGTCTTTGAATGCCTTTAATTTTGGATTCTTTTTCACAGAAATAAAATTCTCTACTTCCAACAACCCACAGTCCTCCCAAGGAAAAAAATCTCCTTAATCAACTCTGAAGGACTCTTTTCTCCTGGCCTACGTTAACCTGACCTTGGTTAACTCAAGTCCTAAACAGATTCCAAGATTAATGAAAGATGGACTCCTGGTAAACCCCAGGCTCTGAGTTGTGACCTCTTACCCTTGTGAGGGCTGACCTGAACAGCCCTGACACTTCTTGGTGGAATTCTCTTTGTCTGTGGAATCTCCTTCTGTTGAGTGAGGGTTGGAGGCAGGGAAGTGTCAGGGAAAGTACTTGGGCTTCAGACTGAGGTCCGGCTTGAATCCTGACTCCCGTGCCCACTCCAGAAACGTTTCTTAACCACCCAGCAAATGACCAACTGGCCACAGTACTCATTCCTTTTGAAATACTGAGTTTCCACTGCATTACATTTTTTTTTCTTATCATTTTAAAGAGCATTCCGTTTGTCTCTGCAACTCTCGGCACTGAAAAATATATTCTTGAATATGAAGTGTTCCTATGAATATATTCTTAATATTCAAGAACACATTCTTCATGAATACTTTTTCTTGTAAGTTCTTCTTAAAAACTTACTCTCCTTATAAATATATTCATGAAAAATATATTTGTTAATAGACTCTTGAATATTCAGAGTCCCTATAAATTCTTATGAATAAATATATTAATGAATAATATATTCATAAAAACTCTTCCTTCAAAAAAATATATTCTGGCTATCCTTGCCCGGTCTCCGTTCCCCTCCACCCACCCCCCGGCCCACTTCCGTGTATAGATAGCTGCAGCAGAAGCCGGGGACAGCCGCAGTCCTGAAGGAAGACAGCAGGAACCAAGCAGCTAATGCTCAAGAGTTACACAGGTAACCTTGCTGACTGAGCGCTTGGTTGAATCACCCATTGCAACTTGATTTCTCAGTGAGATCACCTGCTCCCCAGTCTTTGCACCAGAGATCCCTTTCAGGCAGAGGATGGATTTCGAGTCCAGTGATCCAGTAAAACACAGTCCAGCCCCACTGCTGAGTGCCCAGTGCCCGAGTGCCCAGGCTGGGATGCACAGGCAAGTCCCAAGGGCCCTTCAGGGCCACGGTGAAAACTCAGTTCTTGAATGATGTCAGCAGAAGACCACAGGCACATTGGATCAGGGCACGTCCCTTGGAGACCCCAGAACGTTGAGAGACAAAGCTGCAACCTCCCAATTCCTATTTGCCGAGAGTGGCCATGGGAATGATTCGGAGATGAAAAAAAGGGAAAGGGTTGCAGGGTTAAAAATAATAATAATAATAATAATAATAATAATAATAATAATAAAGAGCCACCATTAAAAAGAACATGAAAAGCAAATGTGGGAGAAACGAGGCTTCAGTTTAAAATATTTTTTTCAAATTGTTCTAAGTCATGAGATGAGACTCCTTGTGTCCCGTTTTGCCTATAAGACAACACCCATTGTTTGCCCCCCTCCGGGGGTTTCAATTTGAAATGAGATTGTGTTCCCTTTGATGGAGGAATCTAGACATCAAGGTAAGTCAATGCAGGGAGAACACAAATGCTCAGGAATCCCAGGTTAAACTTAGGCGTTTCTACAATGGGTATTTCACAGTTGAACGGCGACTGATAGTAATTGCATTAAGTATTCCTGGGGACTGTTTAGAAATGCAGGAGTCTGTATTTTACTGTGAAGTCCTGGGACTTCAAAGGCCTTTTAGGAAAAATAAAGAAAAAAATATATATATATATACATACATATATCGAGAACTACTGCCTAGTATTAACTCAGTTGCATTTAAAAATATATATATAAAGTGTGTTTGCAGGGTCTCTTCCCAAAGAGCCCAAGTTGCTTCGGCAGCTAGCTGTGAATGGGTAGAGGGTATGTTGCTGATGCTTACGTGGACGGGGTTGTTTCTCTAGGAACTGTTCCACGACCTGGGGTTAGGATCTGCTCTGACAGTTTGCTTCAGGAGGCAATGGAGAATCTGTTGTGTATGGTTTCTTGTTGTTTTTTTTTTTTCAAGAAGAAGCAATTCGAATTTCATTTGGTCTGACTTCTCCAACAGAAAGAGTCAAACCAGTCAAAAATTAGTTTATTAAAGGAAAACTCACTCTGACAGGTTACTTGCTGTTGGTGATTGAATTATTTTTCTTTTATTTTTCAACCAATTTGCAAAGCTATCCTCCAGAACAACCAGCTCACTATTTCCCCCCTCTTTTTTTTTTTTTTTAAGAATAGATTTGTTTTTCACATGCTATTGTTAGTATTAGTTTGAAATCTGCCCTTCCTTCACAGAGATTTACCTTAGTGCCTTTGGGCCTGAAAAGTTAAGTCTAAGAGGAGAAGAGACAGTATCGCAGATATACCTCCATACTGATTCAAAAATTTTCTTCAGATGAATCAGCAAACTCACTTGGACAGATGTCCTCATCTTTGTTCGCTGTGGAAATGATTAAACTCATCCCATTCCACGAGTATTTACTGAGAGCCCATTATGTCCCGGGCACTACTGGTATTCAGAATGCATCTGCGGACAAATAAATAAAAAGATCTGCTTTTGTGCACCTTAAATTCAAGGGGGGTAGAGACAGACAATAAACCACACGCATAAAACTATGCAGATGAATAGGAGGGGAGCAAGGGGGAAAAGTCTAGGGTCTGGCAGAATGTAAATACAATCTTGCCGGGGCCCGGATCTTATACACAATATGGTCAGGTGATATGATGGGGCGAAATCCCCTGGCATTTAGGGATGCAAGTCATATGACACATACCTGCACAGACCCAGGTGTTACTCAATTCTTTCTAAACCTTTGTTCTCACTCTGCTGTCGTAAACTGCAGAGATGATCTCACATCTCCCCGCGGGACCTGGAACAATCCTCCGCACAGAGGTATCTCTCGGTACATTTTGCTAACTGGCTGGCTCAAGAGTGTGACTATTATTTTGAGTACCAGTTTGATGCTAGCAATTAAGTCATCTGTTACCTGGAAATTTCTGGTCCTTTTTCTCCCGGCTCAGATCCTACGTAGCAATTAACAAGAAGTAATCAGCGACACTTGTAATGTGATTAAGTGAAAACTGTCATCAGGCGGGTGATTTTAAATACTACCATGCTTTAAATACAGACTCATTAATTTTCGCTCAGTGGTGTTCTAATATTTATGATGCATACATAAGAATTTTAAATATGAATCTGTTTTCACATTGCTATGCTTGGTAATCCTGTCCCCTGAAAAAATTATCCTAATAATTCTCAAGCCCTCCTGTAGGGTAGCTCAGGTTAATAATGTGATTCACAAGAACAACACTGGACTACAAGGGACAAGAAATTGATGAAAGGTGTCGGATCAAAAGGTGGAAAGACTTGACACTTTCTGGGAGTCAACACTAAGTACCTTGAATAAGAGGTCCTGCTTTACAACTGTCTTCGATGCCCCCACAAGGTGAATTTTTCAAATTTATCAGTTTGGTTCATGTTCATTTGAAAATTGGTTAGCTTTTGAGGATGTACAATTTTCGGAAAAGTGATTAGCTAGCTAGCTAGCCAACATCTATCTGTCTATCTATCAATCATCTCTAGGCAAGATCTCTGTAACTGGAAAGCCTCTAACAGTTTGTCAAGAAATGAACTTGGGGCAGGTTACTGTTTGTGAATTCTTCAGGAAAAGACTGAATTTGGCACGTCTGGGTGGCCTGAAGGGTCATTTGTAGCTCGTGATCACACTCAGCAGATTTCGGTGGACAGAAACTGATTTTACAATTCAATCTATATTCTGTGCAGACACTTGGAATATTCTTTCTGCCCTCAGAAGAAAACAATAAAGAAATAAAGAACTCGCTGACTTAAAAACCTTTACCTCGAGGTTGTGTACTCCATTTTTTTGTACCAGCGTTAAGCTGGGGAAAAGGATTTCTTCCCATGAATCCATTTTGCCCTAATTTCCTTTTTCTCTGTGGACAATAGATAATTACACACATCCATCCTTAGAAGTAATGTCATAGCTTTCTTGACCTTGATGAGGTTCTGAAAATAACATAACTTAAATAGAACATGACTTGAATGATTGGGTCATGTGATTATTGTCATCTTCATTCTTCTGTTTCCAAAAAACCCTAGTAAATACAGTTGTACAACCTCCTACAGGGACTTGTTCATGATAACTCCTTGAAGAGAAAGATTATGTCTTGTGGAATTTTCTACCATGCTCAGTGAGAGCACAGAGACTTATACACTCTGGGCAAACTGAATTTAATATTTAACAACTAGACGGTGTTTAAGAGACACTCAATAGGTATTTATTGAAGAAATAAGAAAAAAATTGTACATTTTCAGATCTACCTTCAATTATTCAAACTTCAGCTTAGATATAAACATTCTGGGGATTTTCCTGGGTGGCTCAGTCAATTAAGTGTCTGCCTTCAGCTCAGGTCATGATCCCAGGGTCCTAGGATGGAGCCTGCTTCTCCTTCTGCCTGGGCTCCCCCTGCTTGTGCTCTGTCAAATAAATAAATAAAATCTTTTAAAAAAATGCAAACATTCTGGTATCTCCTAGTTCTGCAAAATCATCTTTTGTATATTTTTGAAGACCCTAATGAAGTCACCCCTTAGCCTTCTCTTTTCCAGACGACTAAATCCCCCTTGTTTTCACCTATTTCCATAGTATTTAACTCTGAAATTATCAGGTTTTACCTGTATTAATTTTGTTTTTTTCCCCCCTGATCTCCATCTCCACATACATTCACGGTCCTTTGCTTCATTAGAGGTCCCTCCCATCATCCCTGAAATGGTCCTCTAGAAGCCAGTTGTTGTCACTCTGACTTATGTCTTATTTCTGGGAAAAGTCAATGATGTCAGAGATAGACTTGCTCTTTGTCCCCGTCAAGTCTCGAAAAAGTGTGATCTGTGGGACATGAGGTGGAGATAGCCCAGAAAACCACTGAATCATGAGGCCATGTGATGCCTCGCTGGGAGGAACATGGCAGGCCCACTGTCCTGAAGAGAATTCCCAGGGACTGTTATTTTGTTAATGGTTTGTAAAATGTTACACCAAATAAGCATCTAATGAAGAGGTGTTAGGCAAATGAGAATCCAGTGTTCAAGCTTAAGGATGTTACCTGGGTACTTCTATTGCATTTCCTATGTTTGATGTCCCACGTGTCTAGTTATTCGAAGACTTTTCTGTTTGGCCCATTTCATTTTCTTTCTTCCCAATCTGAATTTCTCCCTCACTTACAATTAGCACTGCATGATTTAAGCAACTCCAAGACTTCCTTATATTTCCTGCAGCACCTCACCTCAGGACTAAGATTCTGACAACCTAATAAGTTACCCAGTTACATAAAGTTGATTGTGTATTGAGCTGAATTTTTTTCTGAAGAATTTACTTTTAATCTGGGAAATGTCCACGACATAACTTGCTTCCAGTGAAAACAACCCATATCAGCCACATCCTTTGTGGTTCTGTCTCTCATGAGTATCTTAGGTCATGGGAAGAGACCCAGGTCAACGTGAGCTATGATAACATGAAGGTGACCAGAATCAGTGTGGCCTAACCCAAACTAGGCATAGTCCTCCTTGGATGAGTATGTGAGCAAAGAGGGAAATCCTGCCTTGGTTGTTACGTTGACCTTGGGATATCCATCCAAGAATAAAGAATTCATGCTTTATTCCACCTAGAGTAATTACTTAATTAGGAAGCCGGTGGTGGGAAAGTAGAAGAAAAACTACTTTATAAAAAAATAGTTTTCTAGGGAAAGAATTACTATTAATTTAATCATTCATCCATTCATTTATTCATCCTTCACTTACTGAGCATCTACTTAGGTCAGACACTATGCTCAGCATATAACACAAGCAGTTACGTGCTTCATTTCAATCTTTGAATTATACTGAAGGAATGATCAAATAACCACATAAACAAACAAAAGTCAGAATTACAGTATAATTTTTAAACTATAAAAAGCCTTTCATAGTTCACACAAATTCTAATAAAGTATTTCAGAAGGTCTGAGATGTTGGAGTCAAGTAAAGGCTTTCTGATTTTTTTGATTGTATCCCACAGAGAGATGCCTTAGATCACAACTTAGTACACACACACACACACACACTCTCACGCACTCACTTACACACATTTCTGTTCAATTGTATTTTTTTTTAATGCTGGTCCTAACCCATTAAAATTGTTTTCATGACCAATGGATTGTAACCACAAGTTTGAAAAGCACTACTATAGGATACTCAACATCAGTGGCTCTCAGCCCTGGATGAACATAGTAATCTCTGAAAGCATTTTTAAAAATACCAATGCTGGGGTGCCTGGGTGGCTCAGTGGGTTAAGCCTCTGCCTTCGGCTCAGGTTATGATCCCAGGATCCTGGGATCGAGCCCCGCATCCGGCTCTCTGCTCAGCGGGGAGCCTGCTTCCTCCTCTCTCTCTCTGCCTGCCTCTCTGCCTACTTGTGATCTCTGTCTGTCAAATAAATAAAATCTTTAAAAAAAAATACCAATGCCTGGGCTCTACTCCAGACCAACTGAATTCGAATCTGGAGGTGAGGTCTGAGCACTGGTATTTTATTAAAGTTCCCCTTGTGATTCTAATGAGCACTGAGGGTTAGTAATCACTACTCTACATAATGGGAAATGTTCTTTTAAAATACAACTACCATTTTCACCTTGTAAGTAATATGTGCATCTACTAAAAAAATTCAAATTTATATTTATGAAATAGAAAATAAGTCTCTGGCTTAATTCCTTACCCTTCACTTCGGCTGTCTAGAGATAAACATTATAAATAGCTTCTTGTGTATCCTCCCCCAAATTTGGGCATGTACAGGAATCTACAACCTTTTCACAAGTTTCGTGTTTCCAGAGAACTTTAATACTATGTTGACAAACTATAAAAATTACTGTTGGTGTTTTGATGCAGATTACATTAGATTTATGGATTGATTTACAGTGACCTGATGTTTTCCATCTTGTATCTTATCCAAGAATATGATATATCTTTTCATTTGTTCAATTTTTTAATGTCTTTCCAGAAAGTATTATAGTTTGTTTTTAATATATATGTCTTATACATTCATTATTAGGTTTATACTAGGTGTCCTATCTTTTTTATGTTATTATAAATGAGACAACTTGCCTCATTCCATTTTACATTTTACAGCTACGTACTATTTTTGAAATTCTACCGAATGTGGTTATTAATTTTGAAACCAGTCCTCCTAACTGAATTATTATCTATTGCTAATAGAATTTCCCTCAATTGATTATTTCGCATTTTCTATACAATTACGCAGTCTGAAGATAGTAATAATTTGTCTCCTCAGTGAAGTACTGACACCACATATTTTTCTCTTATCTGATTGCTTTGACTGATACTTTCAAAACAATGAAGTTTAATTTGAGATTATTCCAGAAAGTTACATCTATTATACAAATGACTTAAAGCTAAAAATTATGTACATGATATATAGGCATGTTAAGACTGAGGAAAAAATAGGTAAAATCACTTTCAACAATTTTCATCTGTTCCTTTTTCCTTGAAAAGTCTGTCTGGGCCCCTGGGTGGCTCAGTTGGTCAAGCATCAAACTCTTGACTTTGACTCAGGTCATGATCTCAGGGTTGTGAGATCAAGTCCCAGGCCAGGCTCCTCGCTGGGTATGGAGCTTGCTTGGGATTCTCTCTCTCCCTCTGTCCTTCTTTCCCCCCAACTCTAAATAATAATAATAATGATCATTGTCAATTTGGGACAGAAGACATGAATAGGCACTTTTCCAAAGAAGACATCCAGACCTGATGACATCTTGTCTTTTTTTAGCTTTTGACAAGTTCCTCATATTTTTCCACAGTAATTTATCTGTTTTAGCAGAGCTTCCAGATAAAATGTAGGACACCCAATCAAATCTGAATTTCAGAAAAACAACCAATAATTTTTTAGTAAATATCACATGAGACATAACCCCCAAATCTTACCTATCTGAAATGTAAATTTAACTAGAAGGGGGTCCTATATTTCTATTTATTGAATCTGATGACCCTAGTTAGAAATCCCGATGTCATGTGAACTTTGGTAATATTTTTCTAGAAAACTTTATTTTTCACTTAGGTTTTCAGAAGGATCAACATAACTGAACAAAGTGATCTCTTGAAATATTTCCTCATTTCTAATTTTATGTTTTCTCCTATTTTTTTTTAATTGGAACAGTTAGTGGTTTGTTTTGTTGGTTAAATGAAAAGCAGCTCTTGGAATTATCTGTTCTGTTTTTCTAATTAATAAATTAGAAGTATTTATACATTAATGTCTATGGATTCCTCCCTCCTTCATTCTTTGGTTAATTTTGCCATTCCTTGACTAGGAGAGCTCAGGCTAGAGAGGAAATTTTGGAATTCCCAGACAGTTGCTGCTACTATTCTGAGTAAGTAGGGGATGAGAAGAGATGAGACCCTGAAATGCCAACATTTACACCCCTAGTAGAGAAGAACGAAGTCAAAAGGAAGCCTGAGAAGGAGTAGTGTGAGACAAGAGTAGAACAGAGTGAGACAAGAGCCAGAAGAATATTAATCTCAACAATTCTAAGCTTCAGCTTCCTCACTCATAAAATGGGAATAGTAGTATCTGCCTTATCATCTTAATGTGAGCAACATTCCCAACACATAGTAGGTGATCAGGTATGATTACTGACAGCCAGTCCTTCCCAAGTTGGAGTCCCCCTCATTTGTCCTCACACCTCCTCTGTTCTTGTTTGTTGTTTTTGGGGGCCCTACGACAGTGCCATTCACCTCATGTTCAATTGTCACATCTTAAGGACCCACTACCATTGAACCTAGAGAAGTCACTGCTGCAGTCAGCACCCTGCTCTTGGCCATCTGCCCATTTCTTTCCAGAACGTGTTCTCCCTACGGCTCGTTTTCATCATCTGTCCTCTCTTCTGGACTCAAGGCTTCCCTTTTCCTTTCGTCTTTTGACTCACCACAACTACTGAGCCTCTAGAGACTTGACCAGGAGCCTAGCCACATAGCTAGAAGATAAGTAAGTCCCAGGGACATAATGCCCAGCATGTTGACTGTTGCCAACCCCGCTGTGTGATACATAGCAAAGTTGTTAAAAGATAAATCCCATGAATTCTCACCACAAGGAGAACACTGTTTTCCTTCTTTCTTCTCTTCGTATTGTGTCTACATGAGAAGATGGGTGTCAGTTGAACCTATTGTGGTAGTCATTTCACACTCTACGTAGATCATACCGTCATGTGCCTTAAACTTATACAGTGATACCCGTTGATTATTTCTCAAGAAAACTGGGGGGAAACCCAAATATTCCAACAGCGTGTCTGCCATGTAAACAGCTGCCATGCCTCAAGAAACTTGCTCCCAGGACTTTTAGACCTTTCGCCTCTTCCCTTTTCCCTATTCTTTGGATGATGAACTCAACCCAGGATGGTGGCTGCTACTTGCCATTTGATTGATAGCACTTTTGTCTTGATATTATTATCATCTAGTATAGAGGTTATTTACATTTAATTGTTAGCATTAAAAAATTAGTTTAAATTTAATTAAAGTTACATGAAAATAATTCCTTTTCTCCATCACGGCAGCTGGCCCTCCCATGCTCAGTAGTTCCCATGGCTCGTGGCTGCCATCTCTCCAGCATGGCTTAGAGAACACTTCTAGCACCGCACAAAGTTCTACTGGGCAATGCTGCCCTAGGCTATCGCTTGGCACTTAGACCCAGGATCTTGGCACAGTTGGCTCTGGAAAGGCAGAATCAGACAGATTAACCCCTGGGTCCTGCTCTTCTGATTTCCAGGAGCCACATCTGTTCACTGCTACTGGAGATTAGAAAAATCCGAAGCTGTCAACCCAAAAAACAGATATTTGATTCAAAATATTTCCGTGGGGAGAGGAAGAAATCAGGGGGTGTCACTCCCCCGCCCCCACTTCCTGGAGCCTGAGCATGCCAGAGTTCTGGGGGAAGGGCTGGCTGTGCCCAGGGCTGGACCTCCGGGGGTCTCCTGTGGTCGGCTGCAGACCCGTGGAGGTGCGTGACTCCCGCACAGGTGCTGCTTCTGCTGCTCAGAGTCATAATTTATAAGACACTCACACGTCTCACTCACCAACCTCTTTAATTCCCACAGAAACTTGGTGCCATAGGTCCTTCTACCATCCTCACCTTCCAGATGGAAAAACCTGCACAGAAAGGTTAATTCACCTGCTCCAGTCACACAGGCAGCTGGTGGGATCTACAGCTAGATAATCTGGGTCTGCAGGGACCACTCGTAATCACTCTGCTCGGGGCCTGGCAGTCAAGTGGTGCTCCAGAAACCCCCAGAGAAGTCTTCCTACAGGCTACCACCCCCACTTCTGCATTTCCCATCTTTTCTAATGATAGGGCTCAGCTAACGGCTAACAAAGCCCATGGGGGCTAGTCCTCCTGGCACAGAGAGACTTCACAGAGAGAGCTCTGTCACACTGCACTCCCAGCTTCACCCCGAGGTGGGACACAGTGTCGAAAGCGTGGTCCAAAGCCTCGGGCTTGCAGCATCCCGCGGGAAGTGCACATTAATGAGTGGCTGGTGCTTTCAGAAGAGAGAGCCACGTCTGGTCCTCTATGTCCCCAGTACTGCCTGAGGACCCAGGATGAGCCAAGTCAGGCACTGGGCTTTACGGGCACCTGACACCCATTTCAGGCAACCTGGGGCTGGCGCTGAGCCTTACGTCAGGCCCCTGCGCGCCCTACGTGGATGTGTTCTGTGGACCTCCCCTCTGCTGGGCCCTGACACTGTCTATTCTCATGACTTCCCCAGGACACACCACATCAAGCTCAGCAGCAGCAGTGAATTGTGCAGGGCTGGTGCTCCGTGAACCTTTCCTGAAGGACCAAGTCAACAGAAATGTTTCGGTGGCCTCCACGGGAGAACAATAATGCCCCAGGCTTTTTGGTAGCCCTTGCACAGGGGCCCATCGCCATCCTGTTCCCTCCCCAGGAAGCTGCGGCTGAGCCCCTGGCTCCTGGCTTTGGGAACTGCACTGTACAACTTCTCATTCTGCCTCCCCTGCGCCACATTAAAGACAGAAAGCCAAGGGCATCCAAGTCCATCTTGGAAGGGCTGACCGAGCCGCAGGTGCATGACCCCGCGGCTTTATAGATCATGTGACAGCTGAATCCCCCGAGCCTGCTGAGTCTGTGCCCTATCTGACAGCCCCTCGCCTCCTCCGGGCCAGTGTCTGCCAGCACCGGGCAGGCTGAGATGAGAGTCAACGCCCGGGATGGTTTCCAGCCATGGGATCCCAGCGAGGTTTTCTTCCTGCCAGGACAAGGCTGGTTTGCTGAGCCTGCTAGGGGCCCTCAGATAGTAATCCCCGCAGGCCTCCTTCACACCGGCCCCTGGGGAATCCCACCTCGCCACGTGGCTCAAATGGCTGCTGGTGACTTTTCTGTTGAAACTCAACAATCCACTGAGTCATTTTAGAACATAAAAATACAAAACCATTTTGTATGTGAAAAGCAATAACAAAATAAACCCTGGGAAAACAAATCTGCTTTCAAATACAACTGCATAGGGGTTACGATATATAAATACGTCTTCAAAATGAATAAGACGATGACTCATAGGACATAGAGTATTGGGCAATGGGCATAAACAACAAAAGTAAAATGACACATTATCCTCAGAGAAAATAGTCAGTATCAGTCATCAGATAAACGTCGAAAGTTCAAATAAGGCCAGACCATATTTTGACACAGGAACACTTGTCAAATGAGACAATAAGCCATGGGATCAGTGGACAGTGAGACAGGTTCACATTTTGTTCTCTCCCACAGAGGTTCAAACCTCTCAAATGATCTGTTGAACCTTTTGTCTTTCTTTTCTGCCCTCATAATACATAACACTAGCAATATGGTGCCATCTCCAGACCTCACAGAATCTGTGCTACCACAGATGATCGGTGAGTGAGCTCCTTGCGGTTAAACCCACTGCCAAATCTTGGGCCACCATTCTGCCTCATTTTCCAGCTGCCTTGTGCACTGATAACCAACCCCTCACTTTTACACCATCATGCCCTCTGCCTCTTCATTCTACCCCTTGCACCTCCCTCCTCTGTGAGGGCTTCTCGTCTGCTGCCTGTGTCTACTGGCCTCCCTACCACTCTGACCCTAGAGATCTCGCTGGACCATCTTGTCGACCTAGATGGCAGGCTGAGTCTGAGGCACGAGCTGTGTGAAAGCTGATCATTTGTCATCCCTTTGAACAAAATATTCTCTAAATAATTGCTCGACATTTATTGAAAGGCAACGCACGCATGGCCCACACAGAAAAGCCAAAAGCCCTACAGTTGGTCAGACACCCTCTTCAGAAAGCAGACTATTATCTGTTGGTCCTTGAGGATCTCCCACCTCACCCCAGCTGACTTATCAGAATATTCCTGCCTGACGAGGGTTCTTGTGAATGTAATTGTCACTATCTTGTTGGAAAGATTTAGCCCTCTCTCAAGGCTGGAGTCCTGGCCTCTTCACTCCATCTCTGTGGATCGATGACTCTTGAATCTATAGTCTTCTACCTAGATTTCCTCCAGACCTAGGGATATGAGAACTCACTTGGCTTCTACCTGTTCCTCTTCAAGTTTGGGATGTTCAAAACCAAACTCAGGGCACCCAGTCCCTGCCCTCTGTACCCTTCCAACCAGATCTTCTGCCCGTGCAACCCTTTCTTCCCGGCTAGCACCACCACCCACCCAACTGTAGACATTCAATAAACTCAAGGGCTTCCATTGACTCTGCATTCATCTGCTTTCCCTGTATCTAATTGGTGACTAAATTATTTTGATTTCATTCCCTCAGTAACCTGGGAACTGTCCCTTCTACTCTCACTGCCATTCCCCTATTTAAAGGACAATTTTCTCACCTAGATTTCTTCTGTAACCTCCCAGCTGACCTCCATGCCTCCAGCCTCTTCTCACCTTTCATCTGCTCTCCACTTGGCAGCCCAAGTGACCTTTATACAATGCAGATTTGACCCCTTCCCTCTCCTACTGAAGACATTCCAATGGCTCTTTCTTACCTCCAAGATACTGACCAAGGTCCTCATATGCCTCAGTAGAGTCTTATAATTCTTGCTGGTGCTTATAGACTTGTGTCTCTGACAACTTATCATTCAGTATTGTGCTTCTTTCGATAACTTTCAGTAACTTGCATGCGCCTATACCGTCTCCCAAAATCTTTGTGCATTCTCTTTCTGCTGCCAAAATAGTCTTCTTAATCCTTGCTGCCCTGGGGTCTCAGCTTGGACACCCCTCCTTCAGCAAGCCTCCCGGCCCCCAGTGGCCCCATCAGGAGCTGGCTCTATTGTCCAGCAGCAAGGGGACTCACCACGTCCTGACACACTATAAGCATTTCCTATGTTTCTTTGTGCCCTGTGAGCATATGAGCTCTCTGGGGGTTCTGGCCGGTCTTTGTCCTTCCCTGATAGTCACAGATCCTGGGACAGAGCTAGGCACTGCCATTGACAAGTACGCACCAAAAGAATAAAAGGACTATGTTACCAAACTTCTAAAATCTGCATGTCCTTCTGAGAATCTATCTTGGTAATCACAAATATGGTTGCTGGCTTCTGCACAAATATGCTTGTTTAAAAATTATTTATAGTAGGGGCGCCTGGGTGGCTCAGTGGGTTAAGCCTCTGCCTTCGGCTCAGGTCATGTTCTCAGGGTCCTGGGATCGAGCCCCACGTTGGGCTCTCTGCTCAGCTGGGGGAGCCTGCTTCCTCCTCTCTCTCTGCCTGCCTCTCTGCCTACTTGTGATCTCCATCTGTCAAATAAATAAATAAAATCTTTAAAAACTATTTATAATAGAAAAACACTAGTAATAACAAATGTACAGCAGAGGAGGAACAGTTAAGTTAATGGTGATGAATCTATGTAAAAAAATGCTAAGTAGGCATATTGTATTTCTTGTCATATAATATTAAGGGAAGAAAACGTAGAATGCAAAATGTGTATTGCAATTTAATAAAAAGTAGATTTAGTGCAGGAAAAGATAGGAAAGGAATTAGGCAACATGGTAAGAAGTTATACCTTTAAGTGATGGGATTGTGGGTCATTTACATTTTGTCTATGTCTTTTCTATGTTTTCCAAATTTTCTTAAAAAAAAAGATTTTATTTATTTATTTGTTAGAGAAAGAGAGAGAGAGGGAGAGAGAGAACACAAGCAGGGGGAGCGGCAGGCAGAGGGAGAAGCAGGCTCCAGGCTGAGCAAGAAGCCAGATGCGGGAACTGATCCTAGGACCCTGGGATCATGACCTGAACCCAAGGCAGATGCTTACCAGACTGAGCCACCCAGGCGTCCCTATTTTCCAAATTTTCTTAATTGAATGTTAATTAGCAATATTTTTCTAACTGGAAATGCACGTGGGTGTGCTTGTGGGCACAATCAAGCCTGTCCTCTCGGACTCCCCAGCATTGAAAGATCCAGCTCAGTTGGTAGGACTCTGGGTCCCATTTTGGGAATGACTCTGCCAGGGACAAGCTATGGTGCCCAACAGGATGTGTTCATCACACCAAAATTCTGCCAAGCTCCTCCTCTGGCTTCTTTATTAACTTCGAGGCCCCCATCCATATCTTATTCTGCCCCTCTGTACCAGACCACCTGAGGCCTCTGCTCCTCACCACTCTTCCCTCCTTCCAGCCGCCTCATCCAAAGTGCAAGCAGAAGCTTCTCCAAGTTCTTGGATTGGTCCTGAATCAAATGTGCCTTCCTATCAGATCTTTACCTTTTATTCACACAGTATGAGGACAACCTTTCGTCCTGAACCCAATGAGCAGCTGGCTGTATGGTGGCTTGGGGAAGGTAAACTCTGAGAGCAGAAAAGCCCCTTCTGATCACTTCTATCAACTCCCTCTTTTGCAAACGAGGACAGAAAGGTCACACATGACAAGAAAGGGCAAAGTTTAAACCAGATCATGTGCCTGGGTTACATCTGCTGACATATTATTTAGTGGTCTCACATGGTCTATAAGTTGTTTATATATTTTTTGAAACATCTAATTCTTCGAAGAACTGAAACTTGAATATTCCAATGTGTCATTCACCCTGGGTGGGCCTGAGAGAGAAATGGAGTACGGGGGACAGTGATGTGCCACTCCACGGAGAGACTCATGAAAATGATACGCATGGGAAGGCTGAAAACCAGACATGGTGAGTTATTTGGGGAACCCTGGAAAGGTGCCCCAGACATTCCCAGTTCTCTGGGGACCAGCCTTCCTCTTCCTCTCTAACTCTGCCTCCACCATTGCAGACCCTAAAACCAGCAGTCCTGCTTCCAGTGCCTGCCAAACGGCAGACTGCTGACCACAGTTGCACCCCACAAGACCTGCCGGGAGCGTGATGATGTCCAATGTGGGAAGGCGCCTCCCATGCTGAAGGTGAGTCCCTATGTTCCTGGCTGGAGCTCCAATCCTTCCTTCTTTTCAAGGAAGGATTGGTGTCTGTGCTAGGGCTGTAGTCTGATCTCCTCCTGAAAGCAACACCAGTCCATGGGACCTGTCCGATTCAGAATCCCCCACCCCTCTAAAGCCTGCCTGGTGACCTCCATCAGTGCGTCCTGCTCAACTCTTCCTTCTCTCTGCGTGCCTTCTTCTCCCTAAGCTCATCCAGAGACCCTCTGTAGCCGTAGCCTGCCACAGGACTCCAGTTCCAGACATGTCTAAAGCCTGAACTGATTCAAGCAAGAATGCTTGTTGCATCATACCTGCGATGAGCCAAAAATTCTGCGTGGATGAGTGTCTTCAGCATCCCCCTCTCCGGAACTCACCCTCTCCCCCTGCCCTCTAGGGAGATTCTGCTTTTACCAGCTCCATTCATCATAACCTTGTGTGATGCAGAATAAGGGGTGGGGGGTGGGGAGAGGAACCCAGGTTGGACTTGCGAAGAATTTACTGATGGTTGAGAAAAAGAAACTTAGGAAGAGTTACTGCAGGCATTTTGAGATATTTAAAAATTTGTTTGTTTCATGATGTGTTTCTCTTATCGGGTAATCTCTCTTGGGACCATAACTTCAACAAGGCTGCATATTATTTTTGTGAAAAGTACTAGTGAATATGGCAAATGGAAAAATCCCTGTTTTTTTCTCCCCATAATTTATCTATGTCAAAGAATACACAGTTATATGCCATGTCTACCATAAAATACTTGGATTTGGGGGCAATGTATTAGAAACTAGGATAAAACAAATAACCTTCTTTAAAAAATCCTAACCCTTTTGGATGTTAACCATCTTAAAGATGCTACGGAACATAGCCAAGAAGGGAACCTCGAGGCCAGCTCTGGGCCAGCATGTGTTTCACTGTGGTCTTGCTCTTCTCACCAGCCAAGAAGCTTGAAGTCACTGAAGTATCATCCAGGGCTTTCTAGTTTCCAAGTAATTTCTTATGTATTAGCTAATCTGGATGTTCAGAACCACCTGGGATGATGTGGACTATAACGTTAGCTCGATTAAAAGATGATAAAAGTGAAGTTCACAAAAGCATTAAGGTGCTCGTCCAAGGTCATGTGGCCAGAAGGAGCAGCTGCTGGAAAAAAATGTCCAGAATCCAGGTGAGCCAAATATCGTTGAAACCCCGATGAGGTTCAGTTGAATGATTCAAGTGTCTTTGATACTGTCAGAGAGTGGGAGTACTTATTAGTTGATTGTTAGCAGGAAAGAAGCCATTTAGATTATGATAGATGTTCAGCCCTGAAAATGAAAGAAATCAGGTTGCTGTTCATTTAACGACTTCATACAGCGATTCTGTGATACTGAGGACTCCTTCGGTCCCATGCTGACAGCTCCACCATCACAATGATGGGGAAAACATTAGAATCACTCAGGTAACATGGGGTCTTGACAATGATTCATAATGGTGGTACGAGATTTCAGATCTTCCAAGCAGTCTGGAGGAGGAGGCTGAAAATTCTCAAGCAAGAAACTGCAACGTTGCTGACAGTAGACGTTAGCTCTACAACAAAGTCATCTGAATCTGCATTAACAAGGAGAGGAAAAAGTGTTCCAAAAATTTCTCTAGTTGATTGGTATAAGAATATACCAAAACCATGCGGGTGAGTGTGGTAGCCCACGCTCGGTGCGGGGAACAGCATGGCAGGGACATTCTTCCACTGGTTACTATGGTTCAGGCGCAAACAGGGCAGCAAGAGCACACTTATCTCAGCACACTTATCTCTCCTTCAAATACATTGACATCTTAAAAATGTTTGCAGAAACTCTTCCTCTACACACATTACCAGTGAGGCCCAGGTTAGGACCCAAATACCCCAGGCATGACCCTACTTCTATACTCCCTTGGAGATGTCCTGAAAATCATTCTGTCCTTTCCTCGATCCACGTGAAACACAGACGACTCATCCTCTTTGTGAAGAAGAGAAAAGGGTCATGGACTCAGGGTCATTTTGAGAAAGTGGAAGTACAAGATAAGATGAAAAGCAAGAGACGGGTACTTTCATACACCTGCGATGCTGACCTCTCATGGGATGACCCTGAGCCTGCCCCAGCGACTTGCCCCCTGACAACACACTCACCGCCCCCGCCCCCACTCACTGACTCCTCTCTCCTTAAAGATTTCTCCTTTCTGAAATGATCTTTTCATCTTTCTGTCTCCTCCTGAACTTAAAAGTACCAATGCTTTACCTCTGATTTCAAATATTCCTTATGAGATTTGTTGAACTATTACCTTTTATTTGTGGCAGACATACACAATATCCTACGAATGTACAACCGCTTCCTCCTTTCTCTTCTAAGGAGGGTGGGTTCCGCAGAAGATCCTGCTTTGGCCCGGTTCTCTTGACTATAGAGAGAGCTGGGGGCATACTAGCAGCACATGGTCTGAGAGGGAAGGACAAAGAAATTCAGAGAAGAAAAGAGAAGGGAGAGACATGAATGGAAGCTATGGGGATAATTTGGGGAAAGAGAAACAATATTCAAGGAGGATTTTTAGAAAGCTTCACTTCATGATGCAGGACACAATTCCCACCTTTGTCTCTTGGGGCCCACCCTTCAGAAATTTTTAGTAAGAATTTTTCACAGCATCCCCTCTGTGTGCTTATTTGGATGGAACGATGCCCTGAGACTGACCTGAAGGTGGAAACTTACTGGATACATTCAAATTACAGAATGTTACAGAAATTCCTTTATGTAACTTTTCATGTGTGCTGGTCTTGCCTCTCTAAATTATATACTTCCTGAAAATAATAATTTGAGGTTATACAATTATATTCTGGATCTCTAGCATATTACCCACCACTGTGTCTTACATGTGATAAATACTCATTAGATATTTTATTTCTTGATTGACAGGGTAAGCATGTTGGCAAGAATTATTATAATTTGGTACTGTGAGGAACCAATAGTTTACAATGTGAGAGAATCAAGATCTTTGGCAAAAAGATACATTTTGGGGGGATTTTTTTCTTTTTTAAGATTCTGGGCAGAGGCTAGTACAGGCTCAGTATAACTGTGTTCATATTAACCTTGGAAGAAAAATTTAGTGCTCAGTGCTAGGCTCAGAGAAATACAAATGCCTATCAGCCACTGTGTGCTATTGGTAGTGTTATTTCTCAGGCAAATTATTTTCAGTAATTGTCAATATATACCAGATTGCCAAGCAGAGCAGTCTCTGAGAAGACCCTGCCTCAGGCTTAGAAAGGTGGTCTCAGGGGAAGAGAACTGTGGACTAAGAGGATTCTGAGCAGTTGGAATGCTGGCAAGTCTTTAATAACCCGAGTAACTAGCCGGCAGTCTAAGCCAATCTCCGTGGTGTAAGCGCTCTCATTGTGGCAGATTTCATGATGTCATAGAAAGAGGAGTTGGAAAGAGATGTGGATAATCCACTCTTTGGAGCCAGCACAAGCCAGCTCCAGCATACCACCGATCCTATCCTAAGGCTATCCCCTTCTGCACACCCAAACAGCAAGTCTGCAAACTGTAGGAGATGGGGGGGGGGTGTTTGTGGGGGTGTTTCTTTCAGAAACAGGAGGCTGAGACTCAGAAAAGTTACACAAGGCACCAGGAATTATGTTTAGAGTGTTACAGAAAGGCAAAATACATAGAGAATACAAATATAAGTTCAGTCAACCAGCTAATAAAATACACCACTTCACAGCGAGCATTATGTTTGCAAAGACCTCTCAAATTTCATTACTGCCCTGGGCTAACATGAGTACACCAGGAAAGCCAGAATGTCGGAATTATATACTGTTAAAACCTTAGAGGTCATCCACTTAGCTCCTTTGAGGAATGTGATTTTACTCCGATAAGCACAGAACAAGGAAAATGTCAGCCTCTGATTAGGTCAATCACCTGAAGATTTCTCCTCTGTTGGCCCAAATTCTTTTGCCTTCAACACTCCATTAGAACTCTCTTCTGGGTCTTGTTTCCCCCAGAGCCTAACTGAGATGTGCTAACATGCACAGGTCTGGTGACCTACAAAACTGGCAACAAGCTTACAACAACCGAGAACCTGCTGTAAGTCAATTTTGTCAGTTTAAAGCATCTCATCCTGGTATGTGTGTCGCCAGTGGTGGTAAGGGTGTGAGCAGCCATGCACCCCCGCACACTCTCTCCATCATCACTGCCCCGCGACCCACTGCTCAGCCCCAGCCTCATCCCTGTACCTGCCAACGGAGAAGAGAGACGGATACGGGCTGGCAAAATGTTCTTCTCCATTCTGATCAACAGGCCCTTTTCTAAATAATTAATGAAAAGACCTACTCTACAGTAATTCTTGTAAAATCTACCAAAAAAGCTTCCCGGTTTGAGTCTGTAAGCCGAAAGATGCACAACAATACTCTCCCTTTTAGGCAAAAGAGGTCACGGACTGAGATGGTTGGGGAAGGGTTTTGTACTTCACATGCTCATGCTGATTCATATTTCCAATGATCTCTGTTACCTATACCCCAGAATGTCTGTCCTTGACCCAGGGCTTGTTGGGTTTTCAGAATTCAGCCTCTCAGGAAAGAGAGCCAGGATCTGAGAGCTCTGAATGAATTATTAATAAACATTAATAACAATACAAAGGGGTCACACTGACTGAACTTCTACAGCTTACATACTTCCATTGTCCATCCCATTGACGTGAGAAATGTCAACCTTGTGCCACAAAATGATCCAAAGCAACCTTCTGCCTCTGACACGGGAACAAATAGGTACTTTGTGGAAGGCTTGAGGATGCTCCAAAAATTTTCCCTAAATAACAAATTTGGCTTTGTGTTTCACTTATCTAACTAAATTTTTTGGCCATATTTATTTGGTTCAGTCAAGATGGGCAATATCAGCCAAATTTTAACACTCTCTGTAAGAAAAACAGAATTTCCTTACCAGTCTAGCCTTCAAAATACTAAGGGAGTGTTCAGCTGAAATTTAATAAAATGTGTTGAGTTGAATAAAAATAAAGACCATGGATGTGGTTTTATAAATGCTAATGATGTCTGTCTTTCGCTCTAATCTCTGTATCAAAAAGTTCACAATTATTATAGCATCTGGTCTGATGATATATTTTGCTGCTGTTTTATTCCTGTTAGTGTTTTTTTTCCCCCTTAAATTCTATTTTGCACTAGCTATCTTTTAAAATTTGGTTACTAAATAGGGTGTGCCTTTTTTCTTGTCCTTCTTCCTTACAGATCTGTATCATTTTGTTTTAAAGATGTTTCTTTAAAGTCGAATCAGCTGAATTTTTTTTTTAAGAGTTTAAGTAAAGTCTACACTCAACGTGGGGCTCAAACTCACAACCCCGAGGTCAAGAGTTCCATATCACTCTGACTGAGCCAGCCCAGGTGTCCCAGTGGAATTTTGTTTTTTATTCATTCTACTAGCTTCTTTCTTAAGCTAATAATAACCATGCTTACATTTGAACTAATAGATCACAGGTTGTGTTTTCTTCATCATCATTTTAACCACTTATTTCCCTCCTCTTGTCTTTTATTGAATTTATAGAATTTTCTATATCCCAACTTTTACCTCTCATGGAAAGTTTGGAAGATAGAGATTTTATTTATATTATTTCTGTAATTTCTTAAAAATACATAACATACATACTGAACTATAACTTTAACATAGTTAACTATTCAAAAAGCATTTTTTCTGCTTTACTAAAGTCATAGCCCCTCCTTAGTTATTTGCATTTTGTAATCTACTCTTACGTACATTTAATAACATATTTTATTAATTTCTGTCATTATAACTGTGTGGCTTTTTGTCTATCTCACATCAGGTCTCCTTCTTCCTGATGAGATATAACCTCTAACAGTGAAGGCCTCTGATTGGTGAAGGTTTGTGTCTTTATATGTCTGAAAACATCTCTATTTCATATTCAGTCTTGAATGATAGTCTGGATGGGTATAAAATTAAAGGTTAAAAATTGTTTCCCTCAGTATTTGAAGTCCATTATTTTCTGGCATCTGCTGCTGGTAAGAAGTCTCTCTCACTGTCATGCCTTTGCAATAATCTGTCTTTTCCCTGGCAATTGCCATGATTTTCTTTTTGTTTCTGATACTCCAGATTTTCATTCTGATGTCAAGTCAGAGATTTATTTTACTTAACTTTTTAGCATTTGTTGGTTGCTTTCAATCTGAGGACATGTCTTTCTTGGATTCTGGAAAGCTTTTAGCCATTAGATATATCACATACCTACCACTTATCTTAACTTCTCTTTCATATTTTTACTCTGATCTTTTGATGCTGCATTCTAGGTGATTCTTCAGTATGGGCCTTCAGTCCATGGATTCTCTCTTCATGTCCAGTCTGGTGTTTAAATCATTAATTAGGTTTTAAATGCCAGTAACAACCTTTTATTTCCAAAGTTTTAAATTGATTCTTAATCATGTCTACATGGCCTTGTTTTATTACTGCTTGGTTTTGTTTCACAATCTTTTGTTCTTGTTATGAATATTCTTCCTATATTTCTCTCTTTGAGCATCTAAACTTACCTAATGTTAATGTGTTTCTTGGACGGATAACCTGTTTTGACACCTGGACTTTATTCACATTCATTGCCGGTTTTGTTTTTTTTCTTAGCATCAATATCTTTGTGTATTTTACAAACCAAAAAAGCCTTTGACACCTATAGATTTGTAGGATCATTTTGAGGTGTTTGTTCGGTTGTTTGTTCTGTTTTTATGTCCCCCTTCTTCTGTGTTCCAGACTCCCTGCCCCTAAGTTTGGGGGCTGTGCTCATCCACCTGCCTGTATCCCCTGCCTGGAGTTAGGTCTCGTGTCATTATTCAGACCCCTGCTCAGGAGGGGAGATCCACCACATTCTTGGTCAATAGGAGGCTTCATGAGGCTCGTCGCCCTGCTGTGTCACATGTTCACAGCTTCCTCTTCTGAGCCTGCTACCAGCCCCTACGCAGGTGGAAGGCTGTCTCCCTTCTCCTGCAGGAGCCAAACTGTACCGCCCTTGCCTGCTCCCAGTCCCAGAGTCAGCAGGCCCATAGCTCTGCCTAGTCACTGTTTTGCATTGTGGTTCCATTTCTAGTCTAGAGGGAGGTTTATACTAAATGTTAAGATAACTATGGTTATTCATTTTTTCCTTTTTAAAATCAATTATTGCTATATGATTAAAGAATGTTAATGCTTCAAACTGAATTTACTGCACCTTCCTGTCCACTTACAACAACAAAAATGAACATTCATTAAATACTTATGCATCAGGCATTGTGCTAAGTATTTTCATATCTAACCTCATTTACTTCTTAAGATACTTCTATGAGGCAGGTGCTCTTCTGTATCTCTATACCAGAAGAAATCAACACTCTGTAGAATTTAAGTCACATGTTCTCTGACACATATTCCGGCCAGGACAAAATGGGATTCGAATCCAGTATGTCTGACTTGAAAGCCAGAGCTACTGACTTGGATATGGTGAGGATAAGAAAACATCTCTTGACAATAATCTGACATTACTGATTTTATGACCTGGAGAAGAAGCCACAAGAAGAAGGAGAATGTGGGCTGTGGTTCTGTGGTGTTGGCTTCTAGCTAGAGTTTTTTTACTAACTACCAGAGAGATCTGGGGAGTCACTGAAGCAAGTAAAGTATTCTTTCTATAAAATGAGACCATTAACAACTGATTTTTCTCCCTGTTTTCTTATGAAGGAGATATATATCTATATACACACACACACACACACACACACATACATATATATGTGTGTATATACATATGCATATATATGTGTGTATATGTATATGTGTATATACATATGCATATATATATATATATATATCAGGTAATATATATCAGATCTAAAACATTTTTAAAACATGAAATATCATATATTTTATATTGGTTTCAACCTTTTTTCCTGTATTGAAACCAAGAGATATCATGAGCAAAGTTTATATTATTTTCCTTGAATATATTGCGTTATGCTTGCCCACACTAAAGCTCATTTGCTGTTTTGCTACCCACTTGTGAAACCTCATGAGATCTTAACAATGGTTTATCCCTGTTTGACATTGCACTTCCGTCTTTAATTCTGGAGATCTCACTGTGTACACTCTGATCCAAATCACTTATAACACTAGTAAATAAACTCCTAACATTTTTTTCCATCCAGAGTAGTAACTACTTTCTTCTATTATTTCTTATTAAGTTAATTCTTTATCTACAGCAAAACAGATATCCCCCCCACACACACACACACCTCCTGATTGGTGGCCAATGTCTTGATGGTTCCATAGCTTTTTATCAGCATTTGTTCCCTTAGGGAAACATCCTATAATGGAAAGACCAGATTATGAAGCAAACCCAGCTTGGGCATCTACAGTAGCCTGACTGGGACCAGTTACTTACCACCCTTGACTGACAGTTTTCTCATCTGTAAAATGAAGGTAACACCCATCCTGAAGAAAGGGTGCAATGACTTTGTAAGTCTAAGTATCCCAAAGGCCAAGTAGGGTATCTGACACAGAGTAGATTTTCGTTAAATGCAGATTATCTTCATCACTCTCTGAAGCCTGAAAGTATTTCTTTGCAGAAAACTCATAGAAAAGCACATGTTGACTACATTAACCATACTCCAGTGATGCAAATAACTTGCTCCTTTCTTCGTTTCTATTGCACTGTCAAGTTCAATAAAGCAGCAACACACCTCGATGTCCAATGTTGATAGATAATGATGACTCATTTCAGACTCCAACAAGCATGTAGGCTTCATTTTCCACATAAGTGGTGGTCCCTTGTAAGTGACTTTGAAGTATTTAAAAGGAAAAAAAATGCAGGATTCTGAGTAAGGATGGTGACTGTGAGGAAGCCTACGGATGTGTCAGTTCCAAGCCCTGAGACCATCAGTGACACCCTCTATAAACTATGGACAAGTGGTTTGTGTGACTCATGGGTGGCCGCAACGTGATGTCCAGCCAAACGCAAATCTATCCCAGAGAAATCACTGAACTTGGCAATCATGTTTCATAACCTATGGTTCTATAGGTGGTAGACAGAAAGAGAGGAAGCCTGATAGAACTTTTAGGAACTTTCTGGTCCAGGGTTTCCTAGGCTGAGTAAGTTCTAGCGTGTGTGTGTGTGTGTGTATGCACACGCACATGTGTAGGGACTCAGGGAAACTGGAACTAACTGGGGAGAAGGGAAGAAGAGAAAACAGGAGGGAGGAAGGAGAGCAGGGAAGGGAACAACAGGAAGTCTCATCGCTGTCTCCATTTACCTTCCTCTTAAACAAGTATCTCCATCACCAATATGTGCTACTTTTCTAACTGCATATTTCCAGAAAGTTGTACTGTCAGGTTCAATAAAGCAAAGACTTCTCTAATTTTCAATGTGGATAGCTAATGATGACTCATTTCAAACTCCAACAAATATGGAAGCTTCATACTCCGCACAAGCAGTGGAACCTTTTATAGTTAACTTGCTAAGTGAATATTTCTGCATATTTCCAGAAAGTTGCACAGATTCATATTATTGTTAGTGTATACTATAGGAAATAGCATAATTTCTTCCCAGAGGGAAGGAGATATATTTGCAGGCTGTTCTTTCATAACTATATTTATTTGCACAGTAGATTTCTTTCCAAGTCACTGAGTCATATCTTCCCAGACACAAAACTGAAACCTCCTTTTCTTTTAATCAGGAGATTGACATTCTCATATAACATTTCATAATAAAGTGTTCAAGGGTCACATTTAAAATATATGAAATGTATATGAAATAAAGTCATTGAGAACTGGAGGTATTACAAGCCTCAAGCTAACCAGCGGCTTAATAAAAGGACCACAGTAGCTGGCAGAATAGAAATTCAGATGAAAGCCCAGAATAAAGCCCCTCCCTCACTTTTTATATGCTTGACTTCCAGTATTTTCGAGGGCTGCCCAGGGAACCCTCCTTAACCAGATGAGTCCAAAACTAGTATTTTCCCACTTAAATAAAAATGTGCTGCGTGGAATAAAGAGCCTCACATTTAAAATAGGATGACTTTATATCTGTTGTAGCCACCTTTCATACTACTACGGGTTTGGCACAGTGCTGAAAATTCTAGTAACTTCTTGAAAGAATGGCATCCTTCTGCTTGGCACTTACTGTTATGTCTCCAATGTTGGTGAAACCACCATCCTATATCATCTCAGGGAATTTTCTTCAGGGAAAATGAATTTATGTTTCTATTATCCCTGAACACATGCAAAATTTTGTAAAATGAAAATGCAAAGTATTGCAGGATTGGTGAGCAGCCCTGAAATTCTGTCCTCCAAATGAAGACGTGTGTAACAATAAGAGAAAAGCTATGGCTTCCCAGTTAAATATTACCCTCAGCTAAGAACCAACAACTTTCATTATTAGAAGGCACAAAAATAAGTCCTGCCCTACTTCTTCCCACCCACACCCCCTGGAAGCTTCCAAGGAGTCATAACCCAGATGTCACTATGGCTTTCCTAGACTCTTAGGAACTGTATTAGAATAGGTTAAACTCTCTGTAGAAGCATAAAGCCAGAAACCTGTGAATTCCTGAAACTCTTAAGTTCTCAGAGCTACTTTTTCACTGGTGACCTTGCCAGACAGATGTGAAATTCAGCTTCTTCGACACACACCCGTGTGCGCCTCATTATACAAAACCAGTTTTCTTGAAAGTTGAAGGATCATGAAAATGGACACATAGTCAACCTATTTCAAATGACAAAGCATCCCACTGTACATGTGGCTGTCTTTAGACATTCTTTCAGCTTTCCTCGGTCCACAGTCTCCATCACGGTGGTTCCTCACTGACCCTTTCTCTATGCTGCCTCTCCTCATTCCCTGTACTTCCCGGACCGCCCTCTGAATTCTTCCCCCAGCATCTCCTGCAGATGAAGAGCTCTTCTGCACACACCGCCTCCCCAGGTCCTGCTCCCAAATGCTGGGGGTGCTGGACAGACAAGAGTGCCACAGGCTTACAAGGACCTACTCCCTTAGAAAGAAAAAGCAGTTGCAACATCTTTTTCCCAATACGCAGCATACGTGTCCCCTAAGGTTTTTCTGTCTTCTTAAAAATTTTAAAAAAGCATTTTACATCTTTTTCACTTTCTGTCAGAGATCATCAAATACATTTGTAGCTTATAAGGCTTTAGTGTCATGGTTTACTGACATAACAAATAAACGTATTTGCTCCCCCAATGGGAATCTTATAGAGGGTTTCTTTTGCTCTTTCACAATTTGACTGATAAATTGTCTGCAGTAAGACTGAAAGTAATTTTCTATATGTTATACGTCCTGATCGTGTTGCCACGAAGCTTTCTTAGGTCTTGCTGAATAAATGCAGAGTCTCACGTGGCTTTGGGAGGCTTAGAAAAACAGACTCTCCCACAGTTGCAGGGCAAGTTGCTGCCATTAATCAATGCCAGACTTGGTACTAGGTATTTACATCATGATGTTATTAAAGTCAGCATGTAGCTGGTTTTGAGAAATGTTCTAAATATACACGTTTAATAACTATCTCGGGATATACTAGCAGTACCATTTTTAGTATCAAGTAGATTTTTTTAAAATTAAGTGACCCCATTTAATAGTTATTTTTTTCTTTCATACTGGAATTCATCCTTTTTGTAACTTCTCAAGTATCAAGACTAAATTTTAATGTCACCCACTTCCATGGACCACTGCTAATTGGGAAAAAGTGACCAAAACCTAGTATGCCTTCAGGAACATTCTCAGATTGAGGTGCATTTTGTTCATCTCAAGGCTACTTATATTAGCTACCCAGTCTGTAGACTGGATCGTCAGGAGAAGCCTCTCTGAGGAGGTAACATCTGAGCTGAGACATTAAAAGACTGTCGTGGAAAGATCAGAAGAAGAGCAAGTGTCAAGGGCTTGAAGGCCGAACACACCTGGGATGTTGCAAGAAGAGAAGAGGCCAGATTAGCTGGTATACTGAGCGAAGGCCAGTATTCAAGAGGCAGGCCAGGGCTAGGTGCCATGAAGGTGCCATGGGGCTAGGTGCTTTGAAGTCAGGGTAAGAAGGCCGACCTTGATCATCAGTGAAGTGGGAAGTCATGAAGGGATGGAAGCAGGGGGGAGGGGTACTGATGTCATTTCAGTCTTCATTAGATTGCCCTGGCTGCTGTGAGGAGAAAGACCGGAGGGGACTAGGGAGAAAGTTGATCTATAGGTAGGCTCCTGCCCCAGTCTAGGTGAGAAATGATGGGGTTTGGCCCATAAGAGCAGATGAAGAGGGAGGAGGGCAGAATGGGGACATGTGCCACACAAATAACTACCACATGACACGGGTACCAAATCAGATCGCACCACAATGATGCTCACGCATGGCAACAATGAGTGTCCATTTGAAGTCCTTGGTTATTTGTATGGAAACATAGCACCAGGTTCCCTCTTGAGAACCAGTGCTTTCAAATCTTCTAGCAGGCATGGGGGGAGTCCCATTTGCTCCTTTACATCAGTAGGTGAACTTTCAGAAGGATCGCATGAACTATTTTCATCTGCAGAATATTGGAGGTAATTCTCGTGCATCAGTGCCTGATGAGGCTTAATTAGTTAATGCTTATAGGGTGGTTAAAAATGAAAAATGAAAAATGTTTAAATGTCAACTCTGACTCTGCCTAATTGTATTGTAAGCACTTAGCTCAGAAGCTTGCTGAGAATTCCTCTTTGAACTGACAGCTATTCTCAAGGGATGGTAAGAAGGCAGGAGCGGTCTTTTCTAACTGCTTGAAAGTCCATCTATCACTTCACATTCTTCTCCAGAAAGGATATAGGAATCAAGTCCCATGGAGAGGTTCTTCATTATCTTCTAGAACACCATGCCAAAGGGTCATTTCTATGAGAAGATGATGCCCATAGAAATACCACGCTATTTAGTATTATTAGAGAATAAACATTTCCATAAACTGTCTACCTTGAAGTACCAAATCCTTATTATTTTAACTAATTCTGATGATATCTCTCTTAAATGTCAGGCACACATCCCTACATGTAGGGAGGTATTTTCCATATGACTTCATCTTTTTTTTTTTTTCCACATCTCAGGTTCATGATTCCAACAATGAGTACCAAGTCATACTGTGAGCAAGTGATACCTACAGAAGCTGTCACATTCCTGAGTCACCACTACCACTAACTGGTCTGTACTGTGTGGCTTTTTTGGGTAGATTTTCCATCATTTATGGTCAAGCCATCCATTGTCATTTACTGTAACTGTCATGTTCACTCCAATGATTCCTCATTTGTTTTTAGTCTGCTGCATGTGGAATTGTGCATGAAATGACAAGGGAAGGGGTTTAAAGTGAGGAGATGAGGCTGCTCAGTTTTGAGTGAAAGTGTTTTGAGTTCTATCATCTCTGTTGGGACCACGTAGAAGACTGTAGAACACTGGCGTTTTATAAATAGAAGAGCAAACTGCGAAGGGATTTATCATTACCAATCATGCTTGCTCTTCAGTTTCCTGTTGCTACTGCAAAAACGCACTGTAGACTTACTGCCTAAGAACAACACAAATGTATTATCTACCATTCTGGAGATGAGAAGTCTGAGTGGGGCTTCCTGGGTGCAGGTCAAGGCATCAGCAGGGCTCTTTCCTCCTGGAGGCTCTAGAGGTTAGTGTGCTGCCTTGCCTTTTTCAGCTTCTAGAAGATGCCACTTTCCTTGGCTTATAGTTTCTTCCCATCTTTAAAGTCAGCAGCAAAGAGGGGCACTTTGGTGGCTCAGTCGGTGAAGCATTCAATTCTTGGTTTCTGCTCAGGTTGTGATCTCAGGGTCATGAGATAGAGCCCCACACTGGGCTCTGTGCTCAACCAGAAGTTTGCTTAACCAGAAGTTTGCTCCTTCTCCCTCACCCTCTGTCCCTTCTACCCCACACTCTGCCTGTGCGTGTGTGCACTCTCTGTCTCTCTCTCTCCCTCCATCTAAAATAAATAAGTAAATCTTTGGGTTACCTGGGTGGCTCAGCTAATTGAGCATGGGACTCTTGAGTCCAGCTTAGGTCATGATCTGAAGGTTGTGAGATCGAGTCCCACGTCAGGCTCTGCACTCAGTGGGGATTGTGCTTGAGATTCTGTCCCTCTCTCTCTGCCCCTTCCCCCTAAAATAAATAAATTAATCAAAAAATAAAGTCAACAGCAAGACTTTTCAAATGTCTCTCTGACTCCCACACTCTGTTTTTGTCACCATCTCTCCTTCTCTGACCCTTTTTAAGGACCCTTGTGATGGCATAAGGTACTTTTAGATAACCCAGGAGAGTTGGGTTATCCCAATATCCAATTGGACATTATCCCAATGTCCCTAACTACACCTGCCTTGTCAAGTAACATCATCACAAGTCTCAGAGAGGATTAAGACATGGACATCTTTGGTGGGCCATTATTCTGCCCATCACACTTCCAAATGTGAGCCTCTTTAGCCTTGTGCTGGACATGGAAACAGTTAGCTGTTTAGCATTTTTTAAATTACCAATTTTCTTAAAGCTTCAAAAGATCTAATGATCTAAACCACTTAAGGAAACTGGAAGGTTCATTTCCTTTCTGTGTAAGTCAAGATGTAGGAATTCAACTACACCTACCTTCAGTGCTAGGAATTCGCCTACATTTCTGGTCCTATATACACTATACATGATAGGGGCTCAGAGGAGTCTCTTATCTTGATTACATCCTTAGGTGTCCAATCAGGGAGGCTCATCTACACCCAGTGACCACAGTGTTGTTTGGAGCAGTTCCTCAGAAGCAAACTATTGACTGCATTGTAGAAAGAATGGGGTGCTGGGCGCATGCTCCTTCCTTCTGATGATCGGCTGGCTATAAGCTCCCATCCCTTGTATTCAAAATACATCTGGCTCCTTGTTATACTTACATGTGGTGTGGGAGTAGAATGTGTACACCTGTGTTAATAATCATCTGTGTTAAATGAATAATGAGATTCTATTAAATGATGAAAAAATTCTATTAAATGTTAAATGAAAAATGAGATTATAAAAAGTTGGGTAATTAAATAAAGAAATGTTTCTATTTACTCTGAAAGAGGACAAAAGTTCCACTATACAAATCTGGAAATGTGCTTTCATTTGTTCACACATTCGTGTGTTGAGAAATTGAGATAAACAAGAGAGATAAAGTCTCTGCCTTCCGTGGGTTTCTAGTGTCGTATGGAGAGGCAGATTCAAATAATCAAAACTAAAAAACTTTTTTAATGTGATTAGAGACTGTCATTAGAACTGTCAAATAAACTGGGCTGGGGTGGCCAACTAGCTGAAGTTCAGGGAAAACTTCTCTAAGGTGGGACAGTTACTCTGAGCTCTGAATGATCAGGAGGCAACCGTGTGGAGACTGATGTAGGCACAGGGAACAATGCAAAGACCTCCAAAGCAGAAAAGAGCCAAACACGTGGAAGGATTAAAAGGTCAGATAGTGCAATGGGGTAAGGGGCAAGGAGATCCAGGCCAACATGGCCTGTTGGTTTCAGTTTTATTTGATGTTGAACAGGAAGCTATTAACATTTCAAGCAGGCTCCTGAATGCCTCCAAAGAAGCTCTAAGACAGCTGTATGGAGATTAGATTAGATTGATAAGAATAAGAAGGGAAGCAGGAAGACCACTTAGGTACCCAGCACAGCCCCCAAAGCAAGACAGTGGGTAGGACCCAGGGTGATGGACCAAAGGCAATACTATATGGCAAGGTCTGGTTCTGAAGGTGGAATTGACAGGAAGTGCCCAAGGATGAGATGTGGTGGGGAGGAAAAGCAAAGAGTTCTGAATGATTTCTCCTTCTTTTTGGCTTATTAACTGGATGGATGGTAGTGACACTTATCAAGAAGAGGAAAAACAGAGGGAAAACAGGTTTGTGAGAGAAAATTAAGAATTCCCTTTTGGATATTTATTATTCACAAGCCTGCTAGACACAGAGGTTGAAATGTCAAGTAGGCCGCGGGATTGAGAATCTTAGCATGGGAGAAAACCGAGAGCAAAGCTGTGGACTGTAGCGTTTTCTCCTATGACAGGATTCCTCCTTCCTCAGGCACCACTCTGGGCCCTTAGTAGTTTCTAAATCAAGTTATCCCCCTTTTTGGGGTGACCCAGGTTTGCTACTTGATGATGAAATATCTCAAGTGGTAAAGAATCTGAGTCGTAGGACACCTAGGTGGCTTAGTCGGTTGATGGTCTGCCTTTGGCTCAGGTCATGATCTCGGGGTCCTGAGATCCTGCCCCACATCAGGCTCCCTGCTGAGTGGGGAATCTGCTTCTCCCTCTCAGCCTACACCTCTCCCTCTTATGCTCTCTCATTTGTGCACTCTATCAAAGTAAATAAAATATTTAAACAAACAAACAAACAAACCTCGGACTCTTAGACCTCAGGGTCTGTAGTAGTAACCAGAATTAATGATCACCCAAAGCTGTCACTAGGCACTCACTCACAAGACGTAACAAAACCAACCACTGAGTGTCTTGCTCACAGAAGCTACACAAAGTCTTGGTGAATGAGTGATTTCCTGTAATGTCTTTATTTTTTATTGAGGTTAGCAAGTATGAGACTAATTTTCCCTCAGATAAAACAAAAAGTTATTTATGGATCTGCACGCTAGACCTCTGCTTCTCGGACTTTAATAAATTGGAATGACTCTGTGACTTATTGGGGGTCTTGTTAAGAACAAGGCAAATTCTGATTCAATCAGTAGGGACCGTGCTTGAGATTCTGCATCTCTAACTAGCTCCTCGGTGTTGCCGAAGCTGTGGGCTCTCAAATCACACTCTGATGAGTGAGGGAATGTACTCAACCCTCCCGCTTCCATTCATCAACTTTTCCTGGGGTGGACATGAGGAGATGGGCAAGACTTCCACAGTCAAGTGGGACCATGGGTGCCATTGTCTCCCAGGGATTGTACAGGAATTCTTTTTGATTTTATCATTTGACACCCAACATTTATCCCTTGTACATTGTTAGTTATCATTCCTTGCTGTCTTAATTAAAAAAAAAAAACAACTTAAAGTGCATAGAGAGCAAGAACAAGCTCTTTAACTTTTTTTTTTTAATCACTAGCCCCAAAACCCCATTTCCATACCTATAAAAGGTAATGGCCCAAGCAATATTTGTTGACTGATTGATGGATTTCCCCAGTATGGATGGATCCATTAGCATTAACTAGACTCATACAGAAAAAGCAATGTGACATTTTCTGTGAAGCTTAAAATTGAAATCAGATAGACTTATAGGTATAGTTAAATGTAATAAAGAGACAGAATGTGCATGTCTGTGTTAATAATCTGGGCTAATTGCATAACAAGATTCTTCTAAAAGTTGGATAATTGAATAAAGAAGTATTTCAGAGCACCTGGACCCTCTAACAGCTTCTCAGTTACAAAGGGAATTACATAAAACTGTACATCCATATTAGAAACAAATTAAACAATAATCATGAATATTATGCACAATAATAAAGTAACAGTGAGTAGCTGCTTGAAGTGAATTATCAGGAACATTTTCATGATTATTCCTTAATTAATTGCTCCATAATCCAAAAGCTTTCTCTCCCTCTCAGTGTGCATGGCAGCATAATATTGTACTTCTTCCCCAGCGCTCACTAACAGCTGAACAGTTTGTTCGCTATGCCACGGCAATGAAAAGGACATTTACTTATGTGGGAAAACAACCTCTGTGCGGCTGCCACTTGGAATTCAGCACGGATTACATACTGCAATTAATATGAAGACCATTGTCGGAATGACGGCTGTCCCTCCCAGGGCCGTCCCTTCCCCTTTGTGCTCACTGGGAACAGGGTGCCCCATGCAGCAGCCCGGGGAAGACCGCTCTGGAACGGTGAGGATGGCCAGCTCTGATCTCTGCCCAGCAGTGTTAGCTCAGAGTTGCTGCTCCAAGGGGTGGCCCGGTCCCAGGAACAGCTGAGAGGAAGTATGACCACAGCTGACTTTTCTTTTCATTTTCCAGAAGTGTCAATTACCCAGTCAGTCATTCTTTAATAAACACTTTAAAAGCAGCTATTCTAGATTAAGCACTGTGCTTGGCTCTAGACAGAGCTACAAGGACAGATGCTCCCTCTTTACGAGCTCATAATCCACTAGAATGGAGCTCTGAGAGGGCTGGAGCTTTATCTGCCTTGCTCACGCCATGGTCCCCAAATCCAAGAGGGTGCTTGGCTTATAATAGGTCTTCAAAAAATATTTCTCAAGTGAATGGAGGGATGAATGGATAGGTTTAGTGGGGAGCTGAGATATACAAATGATGACCGTCTGCTTGATAGAGTACTTTGCATAAAATTACACCAAAGCTGCAATTAATGGAGCCTCCACTAAGCCACAGGCCAGGTACTGTCCTATCAGCTCTGCACATGACCTATTTTAATCCTCACCATCACCTCTGAGTAGCCGTGGTCATCATACCACTGCACACGCGGGGAGCTGGCGTGAAGAGTAGGCCCCGCTCACACCATCAGTGATAAAGACAGAACTTGGCTTTCGGTCTGCTGGAACTCGTAACTGCTACACTATGCTGCTCTCTCTCCCAACTCCAGACAGCCAAGCGCTTCCAAATTGTGGGCCCAAACTGAAAAAAGGAAAAAAGAAGAAGTGTGAGTAACTTTCTGCCATGGGCATGCTCAACGTGACAGCGAAAGCAATCTCTGTCCTATAGTGAGACTGTTCTGCTTCCCTCCAGGTCTCCTTAAGTCTGAGCTCAAGGAATACGCAGGGAAAAAACCCAAGCTGACTCAAGAGCTTGCCTCCAAGAGAATTCCAGTTTTCATTAAGCAGACAGAAGTCAGGTGGTCCTCCTTATTTAAAACAAGCCACCGAGGGCACCCGGGTGGCTCGGTGGGTTAAAGCCTCTGCCTTCAGCTCAGGTCATGATCCCAGGGTCCTGGGATCGAGCCCCACATCGGGCTCTCTGTTCATCAGGGAACCTGCTTCCTCCTCTCTCTCTCTGCCTGCCTCTCTGCCTACTTGTGATCTCTGTCTGTCAAATAAATAAATAAAATCTTAAAAAAAAAAAAAAAAGACAAGCCACTGCAGAAAACTTCACCCTCAGCATTTCTAATAGAGAGAAGCTACTATTGACAGTTGGAAGGTTGGGGGGGGGAGTCAATTTTTTAAAAAGTGATTTTTTTCAGTGTACCAACTTCTAGATAATATTGCAACATACAATTCTGTGTTAAATGACAGAGGAAACAAGCATAGGCACCACAAATATTTGAAATCAGTCACAGACTGCCAATGCTGGAGATTTCCTCTTCAGATGACTTACCCACCACTGAAGCCTGAAGCGGGGAGCTGTTGGTAGAGCTGCAGGTGTGCTGCAGGAGGGAAGGTGTGTGACAGCAGAAGTGGGGGACAGTCAGTCAGAAAATCCACAAAATCCACGGCTCTCAGGAGGGCAGAGAGATAAAAACTTAGAGAGGCGGAATGACACCCAAAACAAACGTCATCCCCCCTAAAATGTGCTGGGGGCTGACTCTAGTTACTTTCACACCCCTTTCCTCCATATTCCCCCCCAAAATTCTCAGGCATTTGCCGAATTCTGTTCGTCTCCACGGCTTCCTGGCCTCGAGGTACACATGAACCCTGAGGATTGTGGGAGGAGGAGGGATATTTAATAAAAGTAGTTTAGAGTGGTGGTTCGCAAAGTCAGCCCAGATCAGCAGCATCTGCTAGACCAGGGGTCTGCAATTTTTTTTTTTCCTGTAAAGGGCCAGAGAGTAAATACTGTAAGCTTTGTGGCCAAGAGACAAAAACGAGGATATTACGTGGGTACTTACATGACAAGAGAGGAAATCAACATTCCACAGTTTTATTGATGAAAATTAACCTATAACAAGTATAATTTTTTATAATACATATCCGCTAATGAGAAGAATGTCCTTCTCTTTGTGGGGGACATTTGACTTCATTGGGATTCAAAGCTAGGGTCCCCTATCGTAGAATCAAAGGTTTCTCTGTAAGAACCATCACCAGCTGGCTGAGCTTACTGATACAGGTTGCAGCACAGATTTGGCTCTTGGACTAATCCTGAGAACTTGTTAAAAATGCAGATCATAAGGCTGGACTCCGTACCTACTGCCTTAGAAAATCTGAGGGTGGAGTGGGGCCGATGACCCGTGTCTTAACCAGCTCCGAAAGTAATTTGGATGCACCCAAACATCTGAGAACTACTGGTTTAAACTACCTGAGGGTCAGTTAGCCCCACCCACCCTGCTGTTACCATGGTTACAGCCATTCCCCAGTCCGAGACTTCAGCCCTACCTTCCTACTGATATTATTTTAAGGAGTTTGGGTGTATAGCATTATTTCAAAAAAACCTTCTGAGTCTTAGGCAACTCATTTAAGAAACATGGCACGCCGATGCCTGCTCCGAAATTTCTGAGCAGAGAAATAGGACTCCTCCGGGAAGAGACTCAAAGCCACATCTAACCAACATGCCAGAAGGATAAACCCTCAGACACTTTGTTTTCCAGAGAGATTCGTAATGGAGCTTTCCCATGATTTCCAATGATTTTACCTCTTCAGTTGCTACATCGGAGCTAACTCATGCCAGTAAAAAATTAAATGGAGTTACAGCATAGGTGCTGTTTCTTGACTGAATTGGTAGTTTTGGTGTTACAATCATTTCACACAATCCTAAATAAAATCTTTGTCGCAAAACCAGAGGGAAGAATTACAAAGACTGTTCCCTGGGCTAATTCTCACCCTGACTCGTCTTCTCTAATAAGCTGCCTCAGTTTCTCCATGTGTACAATGGACTTGATCAGACTGGACTGACAGGATTACCTTGAAAATAAACGGGTTTGCGAAGGTCTCTGGAGCTGACAAATGCTGAGAATTATTATTAGGTGTTATGTCTTAACAACTGACAAAATGATGTTTACGCTGACAGAGTACGGAGAACCTATTATTCATGCAGAATGTCTCCTGTGGCAAAACAGACCGCTTCATTGTCCATCTGGCACCTTCGAGGCACTGGGAAATTTCTGCTTGAAATTCAGATAGCTCTTTAGACCCACTGGACAGGATTCCTCTGCAGACATTTTAAATAGGTTCCCCACTGGCCTGATCCCACCGCCATCCACTATCTGAAATTCGGATTAGTGGAGTCCCTTGGGGGTTAGACATCAAAAGGAGAAGAGGAAGGGATATTGTCTCTGGAAGGGCTTATGGTAAGTCTTCTAGAAGCAGCTTCCAGGTATTTCCCATTAATATCGGGTAATTGATCAAATCAAATTAGATGGGTGACTAGGAAGTTATAAAGAGCCAGACCCAAGTGGACAAGAGGTGGGATTTGAAGTTTCCTGTTTTAGAATTATGCAGGCAAAGCCAGGAAGGCCACAGTTGTTTGTGGGGAACCCTGTGTTCTCCTACTCTTAAATGTTTGCCTGAGACAAGCAAGGAACTCAATTCTGAGAGAGGCTGAGGTGAAGCTCAGTAGATGCAAAGGAAAGACACCTACACCCAGCAATGCACCCGGCTATCCAGGTGGATGGAGTGAAGGTACGTTTAAAAGAAGATGGAAATTAAGGAGGTAAGGGAGAATTTACAAAATGAATTCCTAGCCAAATATGCAGCTATGCATCTACTTTAAAAATCTAAGACCTGGGATGCCTGGGTGGCTCAGTTGGTTGAGCGGCTGCCTTCGGCTCAGGTCATGATCCCAGCGTCCTGGGATCGAGCCCCACATCCCGCTCCTTGCTCGGCAGGGAGCCTGCTTCTCCCTCTGCCTTTGCCTGCCACTCTGTCTGCCTGTGCTCGCTCGCTTTCTCTCCCTCTCTCTCTGACAAATAAATAAATTAAAAAAAAAATCTAAGACCTAATGGGGGGCACCTGGGTAGCTCAGTCCTTGAGCGTCTGCCTTCAGCTCAGGTCATAATCCTAGGGTCCTGGGATTGAGCCCCACATCAGGCTCTCTGTTGGGTGGGAGCCTGCTTCTCCCTCTCCTACTCGCCTTGCTTGTGTTCCCTCTCTCGCTGTGTCTCTCTCTGTCAAATGAATTAAAAAAAAAAATCTTAAAAAATAAAAATAAAAAATATATAAAAATCTAAGACCTAATGGGACAATTTGTTTAAACTAGCCCTGAAATGAAAAAGGAAATAACAGGAAAAAAACATTACTGATGAAAAGAAAGCAAACCTTGTAAAGAACTCCACAGAATCAAGAGAACTATGTAACATTTTAAAAGTAAAGATAAAATGTATACGGATTTGAGTCCACAACTGTCTCAAAAACTTTTACCTTGAGGGGCACCTGGGTGGCTCAGCCATTAAGCTTCTGCCTTCGGCTCAGGTCAAGATCCCGGGGTCCTGGGATCCAGCCCCACATCCATCCAGCTCCCTGTTCAGCGGGGAGGCTGCTTCTTCCTCTCCCACTTCCCCTGTTTGTGTTCCCCCTTTTGCTATATGTCTCTCTGTCAAATAAATAAATAAAATCTTAAAAAAACAAAATGGGCGCCTGGGTGGCTCAGTGGGTTAAAGCCTCTGCCTTCAGGCTCAGGTCATGATCCCGGAGTCCTGGGATCAAGCCCCACATTGGGCTCTCTGCTCGGCAGGGAGCCTGCTTCCCTTCCCCTCTCTCTGCCTGCCTCTCTGCCTGCTTGTGATCTCTGTCTGTCAAATAAATAAATAAAATCTTTAAAAATAAATAAATAAATAAATAAATAACAAAACAAAAAACTTTTACCCTGATAGAGGATACTGTCAATTGTTACTTCTAATCCCCACTTCATGCTGTGCTTGGTACTTAAATTATTTGTACAGTGATGTATATTTTTTCCCTTTTGTTATTTTGTTATGAAGCCAAGAATTCTAAAAGGCAAAGTACCTCAGTCTATTCCCATAAATAATCCAGGTGGCTTTTAGATGTTAACCTGTTGAGGTCAGTTCCATCAGGTACTAAGTGGTCTGAGAATTCTCAGCCCTGAGCCTCAGGTAAACAAAGTGTGACTGGCGACCCATAAGTCATGATCTTGTCTTATTTTGCTTCCTAACATGCTTTCAAGTAAGCATAGAGGCACTGGTTAGAACTTACTTCTAGAAAATTGCTTTTGCTAGAATTTACTTCTTTTCTAGAAGTTCTAGGCACATGATAAGTAAGCTTTGTCACTTCCCCAGGTTCAGAATCCTAAAATGACTTTGGCTGAACTATAAAGTTCCCTGTGCCTCCATTTCTTCTTCTTTTTTTTTCTTTCTCTTTTTGGCGGGGGGTGGGGGTGGTGAGGGAAGGGGTGGCTAAAATCCTTTCTATTTTGAAATTACAAATGCACAGGAAGTTGCAAAGCAATGTATAGACAGCAGATCCCACAAACACTTCCCCTATGTTCTCCCAGTGTTAACAGCTGCATCACTGTATCACTCAACGGTCTCAAAACCAGGAAACTAACATTGGGTACAATGCACAGAGCTTACTCAAAGTTTGCCAGTTCTATATACACTTGTGTGTGTGTGTGTGTGTGTGTGTCCGTATGCAACTTGATCACATGTGTAGCTTCATGGATCCAGCACTACAATCAACATGCTTCACTCCACCATCACCAGAATGTTCCTTTGGCAACTGCTTTGTGGCCACACCCACCTCCTCTCCACACCATCTTTGACCCCTGGAAACCACGAATCTTTTCTCCATTTCTATAATTATGTCCATTTCTTCATTCGAAAATGGGCTTGGCGTCTCCTATCTCCTCATTTGTTCAAGAATTCCTTCACAAGGCCTGTTCATATCAATACTTTCCTTTTTACTGTAATTACAAAAAGTTATCCAGGTCACTATGGAAATGATGGACAAAAAATAAAAATACATGCAGAGAAAAGAAGTGGAAAAAAAATATTACCTATGGAATCCCATCACCCAAGAGATAAGAGCCATGCAATTTTGACATGTTTTTCCAAACTCTCCTTGATTCTGGTCTCCATAAAATGGGCAACTAAAGTTCTCAGAACTCAGGACGTGTCTGGGGTAACATTGTTAATGTAGAATTTCCTTTCCCTTTTGTATGAGTTAAGGAATGCATTCAGATGCACCTTACAAAAAAACCCAACCGATAATGGCTTAATCATATCCAGGGGTTTTGTTTCTCACCTACAAGAAATTGGCAGGGCGGGCATGAGGCATTGTCTCAGACAAGCACCATGAGGGACTCAGAGGGACTCGGGCTTTTCTTTGTGCTCTACTACTCTGAGCAAGTAGGATATCATCCCTAGGCTCATAGGTGCCCTTTTGTCAATAACATTAAAAGTTTTCTCACGAACCATCCTTTGTAGACTCTGCTTAAATCACATAGGCCAGAATTGGGTCACACAGCCTCTCCAAGCTGGGAAGCAGGATGCGATGTGTATCTGTTTTCCTGGCTTCTAGAGAAAAACAGCAAGGAGAGGGAGGTTAGCAACAACTTTTAGGTAGCCAGACAGCACTATCAGTCACGTATTATCAAATTCCAAAATCATTTGTATTTGAACTATACAACAGGGTTACATGGACTTAAAAAAAAATTCTGGTCTGCTGTTTTCACTTACTATGTCATGAATATTTCATATCAAAATCTGATCCAGTTACTGTACAGCAGGGATCAGCAAATGATGCCATTGCAGGGTAAAGCCATCCCACTCTCTGCCTGGTTTTGCAAATAAAGTCTCACTGAAGGACAACCACGCTCACTGGTTCCCACACTGCCGAAGGCTGCTTTGGAAAGTGAAGGGCGAGCGTCAGTACTCTTACAGAGACCACATGGCTGGCAAGGTCTTAGGTAGTTACTATCTGGCCCTGGACATAAAATGTTTGCTAAACCTAACTGGGCAGCATCTTTAACGGCTGCTGATTTTCAATACAGTGGATGGAGATCCCCTGGATTATCAAACCAGTTCTCTACTTTTCAGTACTGACATTGTTCTAGTTTGCACCATTACAAAGAAAACAGTAATGAACATCCATGCAAAATTTTGCAAATATCTCTATTTTTTTAAAGATTTTATTTATTTATTTGTCAGAGAGAGAGAGAGCGCACACAAACAGGGGAAGCAGCAGGCAGAGGGAGAAGCAAGCTTTCCACTGAGCAGGGAGCCAGATGTAGGACTTGATCCCAGGATCCCAGGAAGGCAGACACTTGACTGACTGAGCCACCCAGGCATCCCTAAATACCTCTATTTTTATAGGAAAGAGAAAGTACAATGTAGTCGTTAAGAGCATGTTCTCTGAGGCTTGACTCCTGGGTTCAAATCCTGGCTTTAATAATCATTAGCTGTGTGACCTTGAGGAAATGACTTAACCTTTATATACCTCAGTTTTCTCAATCACAAAACCTACCTCGGAACTGTTGTGACAATTTTGAGTTAATACCTGCGTGGTGCTTAGAAGAATGCCTGGCATGAACTAAGTGCTATGTGTATTATCTATTGTTGTTAGTTTTTTGTCATCATTATCATCAGCAGTAGATTAAATCCCTAATGGTGGAATTGCTCAAAGAGTAATCAGATTTTAAAACTTACATTACATTGCAACTGTGTTTTCCTATTTCTGAGCAACAGTGAATATTATGTTTTAGAAAGAAGAGTGTGTTTTTTCTTCCATATTAGGAGGTGAATAATTGTATCAAAATGCAATTGTTGTTCACAAGTTTGTTATTTTCTCATTATTGGTGAAATTCATTGATTTTTGCCTATTTGCCATTTGAATTTCTTATTTTATGAATTGTCATGTGTTTTTCCTTTTATACATTGTTTCCAATTAAGTTTTTTTTTTTAGGTATTGGAAACATTTTTATGTATTATATACTCTTTGGTGCCTACATTGAAAAATTATTCCTTGTTTTGTCTTTATTTTTTAATTTTCTTTTTGATATTCATTAACTAAAATAGTAAATTTTATGAGTGCAAAGTATCAACTTTTTTCCTTATGATTTTGGCCTTTGATTCTTGATTGGAAAGATTCTTACTATCCTGGGATCCAATACATATTCACTCACATTTTCTTTAATTTTTTAACAGTCTAATTTTTTAACTTTTAAGCCTTTAATCCACCTGGAATTCATTCTGGAATGTTGTGAAGCAGGAACCTAACTTTTATTTAACTGAATAGCGAACTTTATAGGATTTGTGAAAAATCTTGACCTGCTAACAAGAAGTATCAGCTTGGACATATATAAAATCTCTTTCATTGTTTTACCCATCTATGTGCATGTATATATTTAATTTATCTATTTTCTTTTAATTATTAGAACTTTAATAATTTACTCATTATTACAACTTTATATTTGGGTCTGCATAGTTATTATTTCTTTACTAATTTTTTAGCTTTTTATTTTTAAACAGTTACAGATTCACAAGATTCAAAGGTAGCATAGTGAGGTTCCACGTACCTTTCACCCATGGTTTTCTTATGGTTACATCTTACATGACTATAGTACAAGATCAAAACCAGGAAACTGACATTAGTATGGCATGTGTATGTAATTCCGTGCCATTTTATCACATGCGTAGATGTCTATAACCACCACGGATATACAGATTCCAGTAATCAACTGCTACAATCAGGTTGAAAAGCTATCCTATCACCACAAAGATCTCCCTTGTTCTACTACTCTGTAGTTATCCCCAGCTGCCCCCTTCCCCACCGGCCTGACCCTTGACCAACATCTCTGGCTTCTGAAAACCAGTAATCTGTTCTCCATTTCTATAATTTTGGCATTTAGAGAATTTTATAGAAATGGAATTATACCATATGAACCCTTTCAGACTGGCTTTTTTTCCCACTCAGCCCAATGCACATAAGAATCATTCAAGTTATTGCATCTATCAATAATTTGTTCTTTTTTATTGTTGAGTGGGTTTCCTTGGTAGGGAGGTAGCAGAGCTTAACTATTCATTTATTGAGGAACATTTTGATTGTTTCCAAATTTTGGCCATTACGTGTAAAGCTGCTGTGAACAAATGTGTACAAAATTTTGTGTTGATATAAGTTTTCAGTTCTTCAGGATAAATGCCCAGACATGTGAATGCTAGGTCATATAACAAGGGTATGTTAATTTTTCTTAAAAGCAGCTAAATTACTCTTGAGTGATTATACCATTTACATACCCAGCTGCAGTGCATGAGAGACCCTGTTTCTCCTAACATCATAGGCACTTGGTATTGTGACTATTTTTTTTTTCAATTTCAGCTCTTTTAGGAGAAATGTAGTGGAAACTCATCACAATCTTCATTTGCATTTTCCTAATGGCTAGTGATGTTGAATATCTTTTCATAGGCTTATTTGTCATCCATACATACTCTTTAGTGAAATGTCTATTCATGCCTGTTGCCCATTTTCTGATTGGATTGTTTGTGTTTTTTTTAACTGTTGAGAATGAAGTGTTCTTTATGTATCATAGACGTGAGTCTTATCAGGACATATCATTTACAGATATTTTCTTCCGGCACATAGCTTATCTTTTTATTCTCTTATTGAGTCAGTTTTCTACAGAGAAAGAAAATTAATTTTGACAAGGTCAAGTTTATTGATTTTTTTTTTTGGTATGGATTGTGCTTATGCAGGAATTCTTCACCACGTCCAAATCTGTCCCAAAGAGTTTTCCCCTAAACATTTTATAATTGGATTTTACTTTAAAATCGAACATATTTTAGCTTATATCTTATTTAAGATGTGAAATTCTGATCCAGGTTTGTTTATTCTCAATATAAACAAATAAATATTTAGTTTATTCAATTATTATTATTCCTGTTGTGTATACAATTTAATCCAGAAATTCCCCTTCTAAGATTTTCTCAAGAGAAATGATTTTTGTCTTGTCACCACATTTTGGTCAGAAGTGCTTTGGCTCCCCATACCTCCTTATGCTTACCTAAATGCTTTGGAGTGTTCTATTTTGCTTTATGGAGATATAATTTACATAATATATAATTCATCCCTTTAAAAAAAAAAAGATTTTATTTATTTCACAGAGAGAGAGAGAGATCAAGTAGGCAGAGAGGCAGGCAGAGAGAGTGGGGGAAGCAGGCTCCCTGCTGAGCAGAAAGCCCAATGCCTTGCTTGATCCCAGGACTCTGAGATCATGACTTGAACGAAAGGCAGAGGCTTAAACCACTGAGCCACCCAGGCTCCCCAATCCATCCTTTTTTTGGCATACTATTTATTCAGTGTTTTTTATAGTATATTTACAGAGTTGTACAACCATAACCAGTCTCATTTTAGAACATTTTTATTACCCTAAAAAGAAACCTTGTGCCCTTTTATAATCACTCCTCAATCCCACCCCAACACCAGGCAACTAACTCTACTTTCTGGTTCTGTAGATTTATTTTCTCTAGACCTTTCATACAAATTGAGTGATAGATTCAAATATGTGACTTCTTGCACCTGGGTTCTTTCACTGTATATAATGTTTTCAAGGATTGTCCACATTGTAGCATGTCAGCTCTTCATTCCTTTTTTTTTTTTTTTCAAAGATTCGTTTAGGTGTTTGA